>NMRB01000170.1:247414-276461 GCA_002633025.1 Notospermus geniculatus
CCCTGAAATTTTTGTTGAGGATTGGCCTCTATAAGGGGAAGGATTCCTTTCAATGATGAGCATCGCTGCTCATCCAAGATGGTGGCTATGACGGCCATCTTGGATTCGGTTTCCATCAATCAGCTTGGGAAAGCTTTGTGCAATTGAACTGGAATTTTCTGCTGATGGCTTGGCCTCTTTGAGAGGAATATTCCTATGATAGCACCACCACTCATCTAAGATGGCAGCTATGCTGGGTATGCAATCTTCCGCAATGTACCATTTTGCCCAATGCCCACAAGGGGGCATACTGCAATCTGCGTTGCTCTTGCTCAAATGAAGATCAGTATGATTTCAGAGAATTACTGTTAAATAGACTGTACTCCTGGATAAAAGGGTTAAATGGGATAATAGTAGGTGTACATTATACATACACCAGTCATTCAACCCACCACGGCACCATGTACACAATAAGAATGGATCTTTAGTTGTAATTCTTGTACCTGCACATCTGTGCATTGTACATTTTTCAGGGCATTCTACCTGGCTGTATAGAAAGTCATGCATCTTGGCCAAGCATCCTTGGTTCATCCTAAGACACTCGGCTATTCGCTATTCGAAGCTAGGGCTCCATGCATCTTTCAAAATATTTGTTATGAGCATTTGAGAATAAAATTCCTGAAGTGAAGTGTGTGTCCTGCTCCCCCTCCCCATCCCCATTCCCATTCGAGACCCAATACTATAATAAAGCAGACACAAACAAACTGAAGTGAAACTGGATGCATCGATATTGCACTTTATTCCAAGGTAAAGTGGACTGAGTGGACCTACACTTTAAGTGGACCTACACTTTATGGATAAGTGACAACAGAATGATCTACCATTGAGAAGTGGCATCAACAGTTGGTCAAAGGAGCCAATTGAAATGCTTTGAAAAGATGTATTTACAAAAACAAGGCTTGTATTGCCAGTACCTCCCCTTAATATTGTTGTTAGTTGAGGATGTAGTATTCTTCAACAATCGATTTCAAAAAATTGTTCTCAAAGTTGTAATTGTAAAAGCTTTCCTCCAATTCTAGTGGATCCGTGCATCTTGAGAGAACCAGAAGATTCTCACTCCAAATTTACCTGTAATTTGCTTTCCCGTATACATTGCAAACAGATTTCCCCCTGGCTAGTCTTAAAACATGATTTCCTGTTTTATATTCATGGCTGTATCCATAACACCAGCCTCTGCAACTGGCTTCTTCCCCACAACCACCACCAGTGCATTTTCAATACATGCACACCTATCTGTTCATTCACAGCCTGCAAATAGATTGTGGAAAGGTGGACTCGTTCTACCCGTCTCCCCTCTGTGCTATCTTTGGAGGAACCCAGTCAGTTTACCAACTACAGTACTCTTCCTGTGGGTTTTTTGGATGCTTGTTCCTTCAGTATGGACTTACCATTCAAAAAGTTGTGGCACAAAATGGATTGGACAGGACTCAAATGATTATTCAAGTGTCATCAGGTGGTCCTCATGATAGATTTGACAAGGAACACATTAGCATAAAGGTTCCTTGGTGCATAGAATAAGCTTCCATAATGTTTGTTGCATCTTCAAACTATGAAGACCAGGTAGGCCATGAAATTTTTATTGCTGTGATAATACATCTGTACTACACTTCTATTTTTGTATGTACCAGTCCAGTTGCTGCCATGTCTTATTAGAATTCTCTCTCAGAAATCTGTGCCAGTTGATTGACCTCACCGATTTGGATCAGCTGTTCCATTTTCTGTGGCGATACTTCGTCATCTGTGTATGCACCTGAATGTTGTTCAGGAAAATTGTCCCTTGGCCTTAGTTGGATTTCCACCACTAATCTGGGGTACTGGCACTGGGCTCTCGAATCGCATTTCATGAATGGTTGCTGTGTCAGCTTCACCCGTTAGAAAATGGCAGTTAAATCAGCAAGCCGTCTTGTGCCACAGAGAATGTGCATGTATTGATTATTTTCTGCAGCGTCTGTGCGCTCTGTTTACTGAACGCGTAGGCGTTGGTTATCGGGCCCCTTCAGGAACATTATTTGAGAATGGTGAAATGCAGGAGATTGAAAAAGATGGCTGGCCTCAAGCCACCTTTTCCTATACCTGAACAGTGTGCATGGCTTTATTTTCTTAACTTTACTGCAGCTAAAGGATTGAAGGAATGGTAAGATTGTGATTTTTGCCTTCAAATTAACCCCAGAAAAAATAAATCGATCAAAAGTTCAGTGAAAGTATGGAAGCGTTGTAAAAATTCATTATGCACTCGTTTATGTTTTGTGGCCAAAGTTCTTTGTCACACAAAAAAACAGTTCAAGCACTGTGACCCTCCATGATTTCCAGAATTATGCCTTGCAATCCCCATTGCCATACATCATACTGTAGGTACAAGTTTGTTCATGAGATGAATGTCATTTGACACAATAACACTTGACCTCTCATTGCTTGCATGATGGCCAAATATTCCTGGCCTGAGTTGCATGTTCAGGATGTCTGTTTCTGGGGTCTTCCTATTCTGATGTTGTCCCTCCAGCTCTTCAGGTTTCATGCAGAATGCTGCCTGTTTAGGTGTCTCAGGCGGCATTATCCCTGGAGAGCAGCATGTTCATGGCATGATTGCAACTATAGCCGACTCCCACTTCTAAATAGCCAAACCCCAATGCAGCTTTCTCCTGCTGACATCCAGGATCTTGGTACAATAGTCTGCACAGAAAATTTGGCAGCAGCTATTCTTGGCTACTTTTTTCCACTTGTTGATCATTGAAAATGGGAACAAAACCTGTAGAAAGATGACAACAAGTTGTCCATGGGAAAAATGATCCATTGGTTCTCAGATAATGGGCTGTCTTGTGGTTGACCCATTTTGGTTTTCCTGCTCACTTTTGTGTCACTGCATGGACATCATGTGCAACAGCCGGTGAAGTTGCAGAGGTCATCGAAGGTTTTGTTTGAGGGCTCTGGGACAGGGTACTTCCACCATTGAGGGTGCTGGCAGGAAATCTTGCGTGCCCCAAAACCAACAGGACCAAATATGTTGGAATTCAAAGTGTTTTATAGGCCTACTGGAATATGAGAGAATGATCTCAATAGTGAGTTATGTAACAGCGACTTAACAGTTGTAAGCTTTATTTGTCACTTATCATCCAGAAACTGAATTCAAAATGGCTACTCTGGCAGCCATCTTGGTGATAGAGAAATGGCCCTGCTTCAGGCGTGTCAGGGATCCTCGACTCATGCCACAGTAGCTACTGCCTTACTGCTTTCCACATCACAGAAGCAAAGGAAATGAGCATGTTATCTGGCCTAAAAAGTGTTATGATTCAGCGGGCAAACACCTACTCTGTGCCAAATCTTTTCCTAGACTCTGTGCCAAATCTATCCGTATCACTTCAAAATCATTATTGGGTCAAATTGGTTATTATTTGAGTATTTTGTTGAGGTAATGAGATGATATTTGTAGAGTAATTCTAACTTGCATGGAGCAACCTAATTACCTTTATTGGTGATATTAACCAGGGTGCAGTTTGGTGAAAACCAACGAGCTCCAAATTCATCAAGTTTGACTATTCTATTCTCAATGAAATAAAGATAAAGGATTCTAAGAGATTTTCTGCTTATGTCTAATCAACGTCTCTGTGTATCAGCATGAAACGTTCTGATAATTTAGTTAAGTCATGATATCTGTGACATTGTCTGCAACTTTTTCTGCTTCACACCAGCCTGACATTAGTAATGTGTCATTTCCTGTGTAAGTCATGATCTGTGCTTATGGATTTTATTGTGGTGCAGTGGCACCTGTGGCCTAGACAATATGACATCCACCTTTATTCATCAACAGGATATGCATTGATATAAAACTTGCCTGTCCATGAACTGGTGGACATTGCGAAGTTCCACCTGTAGTCGTCTACCCAACCTGTGTATTCATTCACCAGAGACAAGTTTCGGATGATTTGGGCGCTATTGTCTGGCCATAATGGGCCAAGTCAAATATTTACTTCTGTGCCAGGCTTTGTCCATGATAGTTGACCTCACACCAGAGCAAGCAAGCACAAAACTTCCCATTTTAATCCCTGTTCTGTGGTTGTGTGTTGGGGATAGATTAGTGTCCCTTCACCCTCTTATGTCTGATGCAGTGGATACATGGGTCATCACCATAGTTTGTTGGTTCTGTGTCTGGTCTTTTGGTATGGCATCATTGCGTTGTAGGTGCCTGGTAACTTCACCCAGCCTGTCAATGTGTTTGGAAAGTCTATATACTAACACCATCCTGAAACCTGTCTGGTTTGATCAGTGCTTTGAATAGACAAAAGCCTAGACAATTTGGTAATCACCAGCTTATCAAATAGATAGGACAAATATCAAATCTACAGTAATGTCACGCGGGTCTATGTCCGACAGTCAGCAGGCCTACTTCTTGTCAATGAGTGCAGTGACCTCAGATGGTCGTGGTAACAGGAAGAGCAATCCCTATCATTCTATCAGACAGAGTGAGTTCTCAACTGTAAATTGTTGTGTGAAAGCACATTTTTATGCTGCACTAACGATTGGCAAGGAGACTCATTGGTTGTACTGAGTCAAAGCTTGGTTAGAAGGACCTTAAGTCAAAATTCCTCTGTTTCGCCACCTTCCCCATGCAGGAAAATGGATTTGACAGGACCCA
This sequence comes from Notospermus geniculatus, assembly GCA_002633025.1. Taxonomy (NCBI): domain Eukaryota; kingdom Metazoa; phylum Nemertea; class Pilidiophora; order Heteronemertea; family Lineidae; genus Notospermus; species Notospermus geniculatus. The sequence continues at coordinate 252,084 of NMRB01000170.1, forward strand.
CTACCGGTATGTTTTCGTGATCTTGGGCATGTTGAGTATGATGGACAGAACAAAAGTCTGACCCTCTACCCAGATGAGTTACATGTAGCAGCTTTGGAGTGTGTCCATGATAATTGGACAAGGATCCCATTTTGGGTCAAGTTGGTCTGGGAACGCTCTCATGATGGGCACTCTTCCATTTCCTTTCTAAGTATTAGATTGAAAAAGGGATGAAACCTTGGCATAACTATCATTCCCTGATATCAAGTTGTAAGAGTAATTGGTGAAATTGATGCGTCAAGGTCAATAGGTGCATCCTCAGCATCAGGAATGTGGAAGGGTTTGAAGGTGTTCTCGCTCACCAACTTAGTACCTGAGCTGACACAATGTTGCTCTAACTTCTAAAGTTATGTATCATTGATCCTTCTTTTGGGAGCATTCGAGGGTTAATCAGTGATCACTCTCCACCCCAGACTATTTGGATCATTCTTGGGTCGCCTTGTGCACAACAGACAAGTCTCGCCTTGTTGACTAAGGAAGTGTGCACAAGAACAGCATCCGGACCATCCTACCGTCGAATGGTAGAAAGTGACCAGCGAGGGCATGGCCATGGACGATGGAGGCAATAGCTGCCATGTATACCATGTGCAATGCATGTGGAGTATGGCCATTACTTCAATTAACCAGGCTCCCACTGATTCTTGGAGATACAATGAACTTCTTTCACCAACATGACCAATTTGAAATCAGATAGTGCCATGGCGGTCGGGCAATGCCAGGTCAATAAAGACTTGCCTTCAGCTGGCTCTCTTCTTGCTGGCCACCTCCATGACCTCCACAATGTTGGTGGTAGCCCAAGTACATTACTTGCTGGAGAGAAGTATCCTTTCCTGTATAATCTAATTTGATGAAATCCTGGTTGAAGCTGTGATTGTATTGCTTGTACATATTTCCTCTGCTAGCTGGAGCTTGTAAATCATCACTCTGGCAGGATATGGGCTATCTATCTCCAGTATCTTGGTATGGAAGAAGGTCAGGAAGTGCTTTGCAATGCTGATTAGGCAACTGATGCCAGGCAAAATGAGCATACCACAGTATCATACTTGGAAAGCCATCCACATTTTAACCCTCCACTACTGCAGTAGGCCTGTGTTGCTGTACCAGGAATCAATGGAAGTAGGTGCTTGAGCGTCATCACACTCCTCCTCCCTTGCTGGTTGGTTCATTTATGTGGCGTACTGTTGGATGTTGGCAGTTGATTTCAACGTCCCTCTCTGACAATGGCTGACTCTTACATCCTGACGACCAACCTCATGGGAGAGTAAGATTGTCTTGCATCCTTGCAAACCCTTCCTTTCAGATTAGCTAGTGATGGTCCAGTTCACTGCTGAGCAGTGTTTGCTGACCCTCCCCCGCTACCACCAGCATATCTGTTTACATGTACCCAAACGGCTTGATGAACACTGGCAGTGGCACACCCTCTGACCCTCTTTGTGTCCCCTGTTGCTGAAATGACAGCGGCAATCGAACTTATCCACAGGTTGCCAGATATTGCAGCTTTGCTTCAAAATCAGCTTCTTCAATAATTCGCAATCACTAATTTTGTGCTAATATTTTACTTCTTGTATCTTTTCAGTGACGAGTGCCTGGTTCAGGTCAGAGCGCAGGTCATGACTCGTGACGATGAGTTAGTTGGCTGGGTCCCCATGGGTGGAGGGGGTTGGAGTGCGGTGGGGCTCTGTAAACGGGTGGTGGCAAGTGGTGAAGAAACAAAGCACGAGTATGTCATCCAAGGAGAAAGGGTCACGGATAAATCGGTAAGTATGGTGGTATGGGTATAGCACGTGTCTTTACTGTTCAGTCCTTGCATAATTGACATCTCCCTGTCTCTTACATCAAGTTCCAGTACGGAGCACAATTGACCTACCTTTATCCGCGTACCTTCTGCCTACGTCACACGGAAGGTGTGCTCTACACTTCATTGCATGGTATGGGCACATCACACGTCTTATCCGTGTGACCTCCTCATACCACATACGAATGACGTTATATCTTTACTGTGTGCCTTCCAAGACGCCACGCGACACCTGCGGAAGATTTGACGCTGCATTTGTTTTGTGGATGGACGAAGCACGGAAAGTAGGTCAATTGTGCAAAGGAAAGTAGGTCAGTTGTGCAAAGTACTGTAGGCTACGACAGTGGCTGCAATGAATGGGTGCGGGCATACCCATGAGTGCAAAGGCACTGATTTGATAGGAAATTGAATTTCTGATCAGGCGCAAGTCATGACTAAGAGGAGTACCTTGCATAAAATCCAACATCCAGTCGTAAATGAATGAGTACAATCGGTTCCATTGATGAAGGAGCCGCTTTGACTCCTCCCGAGGTTAACCAGTCACATTCCATGGGAATTTTCTCCAAATGGAATATTTTTCTGCCAACTAAATGTTATCTTTTTGAAAATTGATCGGAGAGCAGCTGAAGGAATCTGCAATCTGGTATTTCACTGTATTTATCTTGTCATTGTGGCTGTCATCATTCAAAATATGTGCATTTCCGAAAACCTCGTCTGCCGTTGCTATGAGAATTCTTCCTAGAAATACGGCAGCTTGAAGTACATTTGTATATTATGATACTATGAACTTCATTGCAACAATATTGTATGCATTATTATTGTGAGACATATATTCAAGATATGTTATTTTCATTGGTGACTTTCTCAAAAAAATTGTGTACATGTACTTAGAGAGAAAATGACAGGTTGGTAATGCTGTGTTATGTCTGTGTGTTGGCTTACTTCACTTTCTGTTTACAACTTCTGAAGGTCTGGTGTTTGAAAAAGACCCAAATTGCACCCTGGAAATTAAATTTAAAAAGAACAGAGTGCATTTAATTTTTAAAAAGTAATGAATATGATCTGAACTAGAAAAGTGCCTGAGGAAGACCCCAGTTGGGGTCGAAAATTTGCAAGATTTGGAGATGACTTTATGTTTTATATTATTGAACTACCTGAAGGTCATGGCTGTCTGTTCTTTGAGGGAACCAGAAGAAATGTGTGCTGAACGAAGAGACTGGGGTGATATGAGGGAAAGGCACCTTGAATGGGCAACACCCCAGTTTCCATTGACAGCAACCTGACAGTTAGTCATCAATTTGCATTACACTTGATCTAACCAGAGCAGTGAGAATTCACCTCGCCCTGTCATGACCGCTTTGACCCCATCCTGAGGATGTCCACTGATGAACAATATCAGATTTTTACCACCGTCAAGTACAAATGTGAACTTATGATACTCACTTCCTGTCCTCATTGAAGTGTTGCCAAATTCTGATGATATATTTAGTAACCCATTGAAATGATTTGTAAGAGACTGGCTTTGGCTGTATTAGAGTAGACCCAGTGAAGTACTCATTGCTGTTGGTTTGTTAGAACCTTATTGTCCTCGAATGGCACGTGGTGTCCTTATCATCATGAGATTGCTGTTCGCCAGAAACATGCTGGATGTAGGAGGGTCGTACAGTAGGCTTTGAGGTTAGGTTGGCTCACCCTCTTCGAAACCCAGTATAAAATACACTGGAACAGTACTGGGATCAATACTGGCCATACTGGGTTTTGCTGGGGTTATGACTTGGAACCTTGGATGACCTTACTGTGTACCCGTTAGGCTTCCTTTACATTGAAGTATACGGTATACGAAAACGCCGGTTAACAATGGCTTCACAGTGGTGCATCCTCGGAATGCCTTTGTTGACCGGTGTTTTCGTATACCGTATACTTGTATGTAGAGGAAGCCTTATGGTCACATTTACTGGGATACTGGGACTTACTGGGTTATGTTGGGATCCTATACTGGCCAATACTGGTATGTCTTCAAATTTCGAGAACCACTGCTAAAGTCATGCAGATGCTGTAGCCTGGACAGTTGAATCAAACAATTCTATTGAGTTCACATTGCCATGATACCAAAGGAACTCTACTGCCGGTAGGCTGTCCTGATCTGGGATAAAAAATATCAGGCATGACAGAGATGTGCCATTGGCCCTATATGCATAGGCTGTATAAATCAGTTCACCAGCTTCAAGTCTTTTTATGGACTGTCAAAAATTGCTACTTGTCCTGTGTCAGAATTTCTGTTGACAAAGGATGACCTAGATTTGGTCACCCTAAATTGCCTGTCTAGAATTGATTAACAATTACTCCACATTGGGAATTCTATGCCTGTTGTAAGAGGCAAATTACTCATTTCCATTTTGGTTGGTATAATGAGCAGGTTGACCTGGGTCACTCTAGGCAGGTTGGCAGGTTTGATTTCCTCCTAAGTGAGATGATAGGCCTATAAGCCAACTTGTCCAACAATCAGCATACTGTTTTCTGTCATAATGGTGAAGGATGGAGGCCAATGGAAAACTTCGTCCCAAAACAGATGACTCTGCCCTAACCCCCCAAATACAAAACCTCCTTCAAAACAGNTTTTATTGTTCTGGTACCTCAAAACCTCACTTTAGACATGTCTGAAATGGCATGAAAGAGCCAAAAATGTACCACCCTGACAGATGAGCAAGTGGGCAGTTTCACTTTTGTTTCACCAATGCCATTGCCAGTGCCAATGCCAGGTTTTGAACTAACCCGATACTATCTGTCATCATGCAGTAGTGAAAATTGTATTTTTTAAAATTCTGATACACCCTGTATGCAAATAATAAAAATATAAGAAAGTAGAGTCAACCTCAAGACAAAACTGTTTTGTAGTAACAAATTATTTCATTAACCCTGTAAAGAGATAAACAGTGTAATAGTATTTGTCACTGTCGTATATAAAACCAAACAACATAATGAATGCTGACAAGTCTACATTTAAACACATGAAACCCACACCCCAAGCAGAGCTGATCTGCTCAGTAAGGTGCTCAGATGATAAAATTTGAGACACCATGTGTCGGGTCTGATCCAGTGCGACTTTGGCATTCGTTAGTCGGCGGTCTGGCACAAGGGGTCAGAAATTTCCACTCAAGGGAGCTGAGTGTGACAGGGTGGGAAAGAAGTGTACTCGCCACCACTAGCAACTAGGTTCGTTTAGCATACATGGCAGTGTGTTTTCACTAAAATTTCGGGTTTTTTTCAACAAAAAAAAAAAAAAATCCGATGCGGCGCCATTTTCGAATGCGGGCGCTGATGATAAACCGGGATATTTTTTTAGGTGGCCTTAGGTTGGCTCACCCTCTTCGAAACCCAGTATAAAATACACTGGAACAGTACTGGGATCAATACTGGCCATACTGGGTTTTGCTGGGGTTAGTGGAACCTTGGATGACCTTACTGTGTACCTGTTATGGTCACACTTACTGGGATATACTGGGACTTACTGGGTTATGTTGGGATCCTATACTGGCCAATACTGGTATGTCTTCAAATTTTGAGAACCACTGCTAAGTCATGCAGATACTGTAGCCTAATAGACAGTTGAATCAAACAATTCTATTGAATTCACATTGCCATGATACCAAAGGAACTCTACTGCCGGTAGGCTGTCCTGATCTGGGATAAAAAATATCAGGCATGACAGAGATGTGCCATTGGCCCTATATGCATAGGCTGTATAAATCAGTTCACCAGCTTCAAGTCTTTTTATGGACTGTCAAAAATTGCTACTTGTCCTGTGTCAGAATTTCTGTTGACAAAGGATGACCTAGATTTGGTCACCCTAAATTGCCTGTCTAGAATTGATTAACAATTACTCCACATTGGGAATTCTATGCCTGTTGTAAGAGGCAAATTACTCATTTCCATTTTGGTTGGTATAATGAGCAGGTTGACCTGGGTCACTCTAGGCAGGTTGGCAGGTTTGATTTCCTCCTAAGTGAGATGATAGGCCTATAAGCCAACTTGTCCAACAATCAGCATACTGTTTTCTGTCATAATGGTGAAGGATGGAGGCCAATGGAAAACTTCGTCCCAAAACAGATGACTCTGCCCTAACCCCCCAAATACAAAACCTCCTTCAAAACAGCATGCTTGGAAGAAAAGTAGGATGGGAAATTTTTCCACCAGAAACAGTGCATTTTGGATCAAGAAATTTTTATGACTTTCTTGACCAACTGTTTACTCTTTGGTGCTTTAAAAGTTCTCAAGCCTGTTCCCTGTCTGTTCCTCAGGGTGTAACTGTAAAATGTCAAAAAGTGGATTCGATCACTGTGCCCAGGTTCAGTATGTTTAACACAGTGTGTTGTACTGACATGGTTGCCTTTGTAAAATTCAGAAGTAATGGGGAGGCCACCTGTCAGTCATGTTTTATACATTTTGCCCTATTTCTGCCCATGCTGTTGCATAAAACGTGGACTCTGCTGAGGAATATTTTCATCAAAATTCATGTGGATACAATAAAAATTTTCATAATATGTTGCCGCTCCTTAAGATTTGCAGACTAACGGCATTCCATTCTGTTCTGTAATTAGCAATGTGCAGGATGTCAATATACATCCATTTTTTCATTATCAGTGCCTCATGGTGCATGTTTAAGGTATGATTGATGCATATTTGAGGTAATGCAACCAAATGATGCAATGCTACAAGATGCATATTTTGTCTTCAGGATTAAGCAAGGTTCATTGGCGCACGGATCCGGTCCGTTTTGAGTCCGTTTGCCCCTATTTTTGCGGATACGGCAAGGCAAAAATCTTTATGATCGATTTTTAACGGACCTGAGTCGGACAAAAACCGTGTGCCAATGAACCCTGCATTACAGCTTTGGGTAATACAGCTGTATTCAGTTGCAGCATCAAGAGTATACATACCAACATGTGTTTCATCACATCACAAGTCTTGAACAGTATATGATTGCTGCTGCTGATGATGATAATGATGTCACACCTTCTTGCTAAACTGATTAACTATTTTCACTATCATTTCACTATCATTTCAGGTTGTTTTAAATTGTCGATTGAATAAGGACTTACAATACACACAGGCAACGCCAACTTTTCACCATTGGCGGACTGAAGATAAAAAGTTCGGTCTAACTTTTCAAAAAAATTCAGACGCTAGATCATTTGATAATGCTGTCAAAAAAGCTTTAGAAGATTTATTAGAAGGTGAGTAACATTTATCTTAGCTTATTCCTTTAGCCAATATTTCTTTGTGCAGTTTGCTGTTGCTCTTGCTTTGGTCCTTCATATAGTTGCCATCAAGTCATCAGCATTTTCTGGTCTATGGTTTTGCAGTGTTCTGCAAGTGCTGCCACTTTTTAGTACCATATGACCTGGCAGCAGGTGGCAGTGGTACAAGTGAGTCACCCTCCTCGCATTCAACATGATACATTGATGAAAAATCACTGCACCCTTTTCATATCGATCGGGTAGGCCTACACATGTTGGTCAAACTTTAAAATGCTGGGTTATTCTAGTATGAGAACTCATTTTTGTGCGGTCGTCCTTGATGGATCTTGTGTATGGTGTGTAGAGGACTTGTTGGTTTCTAGGCCTACTTGACCTAAGACATCCTGTGAGTCTTTGGAACAGTTCAAGTACTTATCAATCTGCTCAATAGTTGAAAAGAGATCAGCCTCAGAAACCTAAAGACAAAAAAAGCCCATGTGGTCCAGCTGTCAGAACTAATTGGCTCATCACGGTCTATGTCACTGGGAGGAAATCCATGGAACAGCCATTGCATTTTTAGCCGAACCCGAAGATAACACCCTTAGGTCTACCATTTCCATTTCTTGCCATGCATTCTTGTAAAGAATATCACTCTTGACTCCTAGAACTGTGAAAAAGCTAATTACCAGTTATCTACACCCTTGTGCTTGTATCTAAGTAGCCCTATGTTGTGCTGTCCAAGCAGATCATGGTCAAATATGTCAGGGGGCATTTCATTCGCTTGAGCCTATTAGGACCTGAATGGATTTTAAGTGGATTGGGAACACCATTGGATTATCTGTTGTTGCCAATATCATATGCTGTTCTTTACCGTGTTTACTCAAAATCATGGTATTTTTAGAGGCACAACATGAAATATAGGATTTTGAGTTCATTACACTACATGTAGTTTAATTCTTTGCTCACATCCATCATATTTGAAATGGCACAAGCACAAAACTTTGCAGTATTTGTCAGTTTGATATTTAGTGCAGCGTTACATGGCAGAGCCATGCGCATTTCGAAAATGGCTGTGTGATTTCCCGCTCACAGCGGTGCAGCCATTGGCAGCAGTATTCTTGTCTCAGCCAATTCAGTATACTATGACCCAAATTGTTCCAAATCTACAGCTAAGCACTAAAAGTCATCCGTGTGCGCCTAGCTAAAAGCTGGCAGCACACATGATACAAATTCATGTCCGTAACATGTTCGTGAGATCATCTTACAAAGCTGTAGCACGCGGCTTGCAGAAATGACCCTATGCATTGAGATTTTTCAGTTTTCTGCAAAATTGGGAGATGCCTTGAAATGCGGTTATTTTCTGCACAGGCATCATTCCTGGCTGGATACCAGACCTGGCATAGTTATTGCTGAAACAGTTGTTCAGGACGTGTGCCTCAATTTAAAAATAGCTTTGTTAAATTAGCGAAGTCTGTGTTTTGATTAAACCCAGCACCACTAAATGACAGATTGATATGGCTTATTTGTTGCAAAAACAGAAGGTCACCAGTCACCAGAGCCATCTGGAATGTGTTTGCTGCCAACTGGCATTACACTAACTGTGTTTTGAAATTAGGGAAGCTGAAAGCTTTGCCCGCCAACAGCTGCAGAATTTGATCAGGGTTACTTTCCCAGAACATTCAGAATGAATCCCGTCTTTTCTGGAGTTGCTTTGGAACTTCTCTCTGGTGTTCAGTGCCTGTGTGTGGATGTATGTGATACTTACACCTTTGCCTCATTGTGGCCCTTTTGTTTGGTTACTTGAGCAATGCAATGAACTTTACCATTCGAAGCACAAATCCATCAAATGGAAGGTAATTGCAGGGCAGTACTGGGCATTTCATTTTCATGACAAATTGATCTGGTGCAAGAAATCAGCTGAAGTGTTGTTAGTTGAATTTGCTTAATGAAATAATGATTAGTAATGATGTACATGTATGTTGTCCAGTGACTTGATGTTTGCTTTGCCTATTTCTATTGCAGCTCCTGTCATGCCTGTAGTCGACGTCGTTTGCTGCCCTTTGGAAAATGACCTTTGTATTAAATAATGAAATAATTTCTTCTATGAGATTGCATGTAATGATTTTGAAATTGGAGTTAGCCATATTCTCATCTGTGATTGCATTTCTACTTGTTTTATGGGCTATTAAACTGGTTAAAATGCTGACAGTCACTGTACGAGGTGATAATTTTTTAAATCAGAGGCATTGCTGTGTTCGAACTCAGGTGCGTAGTTGCAGGGTGTAAATCAAGTGGAGTTTTCCAATGGCCTTGGGCATGCAAGGCCTATTATTTCTTCAGGGTCACATCATGGAAGACAAATGATCACAGAGAACCTTCAAGCCTTCACAGAGGATTTATCATTTCAACGTGGCCTCGCCACTTAGTCTACCACTGTTGGAAGTGGTGAAAGATTTGTAAGCCTTTGCCCCATCTGCTCAACTAAAGAGATTGCAGTCTATTTGAACTATTCCACTTCCTCAGTTCATGTGCCCCTCCTACACCCATTCCATCAACAACATTTCTTTCACTGATGTTGCTAGAACACAATTTATCTCCTGTTATTCAACACATAATCACCTGAAGGCCTATTTTTTCATTCCTCTGTTGCATGTACGGATGGAAGCTTAAAATAAATCCCTATATTGATATTCTCTCACCAATTTCATGCCATTTACTGCCTTAGTTTTCATTTCAATGCAGTTTTGAATCGGCTATCGATTCTCTTCGGTTTACAAATACAATTATTACTAGGAAAACGATCATAGAACAATGAGCTCTCATTGGTGTTGTGTGCATTTTTGGGAAATCGGATTAGCAAACAGCTATTTTCCAATTCACAAGTGCCGCGTGGCATTCATCATAACATCCGGAATGGTTCTTTAGGAAAAAAATGTTGTTGATAACACTGCCAGTGTCCTCTGACCCATACCTGATCTTACTTGCCCCGAGTGTCTATAGTTTTCCGAAATACTAATGCCGTGCAAATCTTTGAAGTCGGAAGTATTTGTTTTGAAACCTTTGATGTTTCGGGGAAGAATACACTGTGTATAACATTCATCTATTTTGTGAGGTCTTATGTATGTAAACTGCAGCCAGCAGATATGTGCTAAATGCCGCTATTATGACGACTGTTTTAAAATACTGTGGGTACCAGTACCACCAACGATGCACTCCAGCTCTAAAAAAGCCATTCTATAGGAAGGCTAGATCAGTATTACGTTGTCCTTGTTTGTAGGTAAAAGAAATGGGGATTTGGATCCAACGCTGGAACGCTTCACCGGATCTGTGAGATGTCCGTTGAAATGTGTCAGAAACAATGCCTTATCTCGGCAGCATCTTCATGCAAAAAAATCTTGATCAGGATGTTACTTGTTGATACAAAATGGCTGGTCTGGGAACCCATGCATGCTGGGAGGTCTCTACAGGGTGGCCGAGAAAAAAATGTCCCTTGAACAATTGGTAAACAATAGGAATGCTTTTGTTTGAGGGACATGTTTTCTGGGCCAATCTGTAGAGTGTGGACCGTGGACGTGTTTGTCTTGCAAAGGTGCAATCTGAAGGGAACGTATCACTTGAATTGGGGCTCTCTGGGTCATCTTTCTGTCAACAACTACCCTGAAATCACCAACACCTATAATTGTTCCCCAAATAAAATAACAGGAACCAAGTTTAACACTGACCTATATTTTGGGAATGTTGACAGGAAAAGTAGGAAAGGATGTGATGTCTGTCATCACCATGATCATTGTCATCATCATCATCATCGGTGTGACTAAAAAAATTCAGTAAAACACCCACTCCTTGTCTTTGTGATTGTCAGCTTCTGATGTCATCACTGTTTTGGAGTGACAGTGTGAGTACCTAGGCCTACCAAGTGCTTGATTAACTGCCCCGTTCAGTACAAGTCAGAGATCTGTTCGGTTGACTTGATGACGGAATTTTTTCAGAGAATATTCGTGCCTCTGTGCCTCAGTCCCTGGCTGCAAAATCGTGAGGAAGTGTGTTATCTTGGCTGTGAATTAATTGATACCATGTTTAATGAATGACTTCATCTGATAATTGATCTTGGAACCGTTACTGCCATGGCGGTGGTAACAAATGTGGAGTGCGTCGCACGTCTACTGCGTAGGTGGTTGGTTATTGAATCGAAGGCCATTACTTGGCATTAATGCCCGGTCTGTCGGACCTAGTCTTGCTTGGTCCAATGGTATTTAAGGAGTGGCCTAATAAATTTGTCCTGTCACCACACGTACTCAGATTGTACAAATCTAACAAAACATTGTTTCACCATCGAAATATGTAGTTCCACCCGACTCTTGGGTGTAGGTGTGCTGTGATTTACTTTTGGTTCAAGGTGAAGCAGTCTAGACTGATCCTGTCGGAATGACTCATAAATCATTTAAATGGGGATTATAATGGTAAGGATGATTACCCTTTAGGCCTACATTTGTCATGCTGGGGATTTGGTCCATTGCACGACAATTTGATAAAAAATTTGACCATGGATGGCAGCCATTATGTCAATCCCAATGACATCTGAAGTGGAGAGCTGGTTCCTCAAGTGAAGTACTGTTGTCTGGATGTTGGTCAAGTAGGCCTGTCTGGCTTCAGTCTGCCATGTCTGCTGTTCATCCTCAATTTTCAATAACTACCATCTTTGACAGTCATCTTGTTTTTACCAGACCATGATAATCAACTTGCTACCTCTCTGAATGTAGGCACAGGGAAGTTTCCATAAGCATGTAGGGTACTCTCATCCTTATGTACTTTTCTCAGCTATGATATGATATAAAGTTTTCGACCTCCAATCTTTCATGATGATCATATCATTTCTGTTGATGATGTCGTCAATCCTTAGCTTGTGTGCATCTCCTGCGTCAGTCATCCTCTCCTTAATTCTGTATCTCTTCACCATCCTCAGCCACTGAAGCCTGTCATTTCCTCAATTCACTAAATTATTACAGGCTTCTGGCTTGTGACGTTTTTCTGGAGAATTAGTTGTGTGGGAGTCTGTTGAATATGGGTCATAAAATGACGAAGGTTGGTGTATGAAATACTCGCATTCCACCAATTCCTCTTTTGATGGTTTCCTTGGATTTGATTGACTGGCAAGGCACTCCCTTTAATTGAAAGACTTTTTCCAGCTGCAAGCTCTGATTGATGTAGCCTAAGCCTAATGTTTGCATGCATTTCATTTAGGATGCACTCGGCTTGTGTTGCACGAGTGGCAAAAGTATATCCTGTTAAGAGTTAGTTGATTATCAAGGAAAAAACTTCCTCCGTTTGGAGCACCGGAAGTTGCTATTGACTGATGGTGGCAAAATTGACTCTTTCCTATTCGTGTTATAACAGTACCTGGCGGTTGTTGATTTGCCTGGTTTCAAGGTACACAGAATCCTACACCATGCGTGTATGTATACTCAGAGGCTCCAGCTTTGCTTAGTTAAATACATTCCAGAGTCCATCGGTGGAAGAAAACAGAGTGAACAGAGGAGATATTTCAAATGCGGCAAGGGTGACATGGAGTGATGAAGTGTGCCTGCAGTGCTAATTTCACCAAAACCCTCCTGTCCCTTTTGACAATAGCCCTCGTTACACTACATAAAAAACCCGTGTTGAACCTGGGTTTTTTCTGTCCACACCTGTTAAAAACGCGGTGTAATAATCCCCTCTGAGCTCGAACGTTTTTTGGAGGGCTTAATTTAGGTCTCCGTCACAAAATTTGAGTAGTGTTGACAGGCACCGGGCCTCAGGAGAGATTTTTCACAGCCGGGCTAGACCCGGGTGTCAAAAAACCCGGGGATTTCTATGTAGTGTAACCACGGCTATAAGGTTCAATGAAAGCCTGCTGAATTCTTCACTGTTCCTGAAGGCCAATTTGTTTGGGCAAATCTGGCAATTTTGATCATTCCTGAGATTGACTGACTGAGATTTTCTCATCAGATAGTTATTTCCAGGGGGAGGGGTTAGTCCAGTGGACTTCCACTGTCCACTGGAACTTTAAACCAGAGTACCCAAGGGTAGAACAGTGCCCACAGTGCCACCCAACAGTGGTCCAGGAGTGACCAGGGGAGTTCCAGTGGTGGGGATGGGGCATCCCATACGGGCATAGCAGAGAAGACTTCTCAGAGTATCAGTTTGACCTTTTTAACCCAGGAAGGATGAAGGTGCATGACTGGCATTGTAATTCCTGATGCAAGGGAAGATTACATAAGAATGTCAAACATGGTGACAAGTGTTACCCCAATTAAAGGTTATCATTGGGCTGGAATGGTCATATAATATGCCTCATTTGATCTCGATTGTCCCAGTTTAGCAGAATATGTGCTCTGTGTCAGCACACCTGTGTAACTGGTGACCTAAATCTGTCCTGCTATACTATTCAGGTGCTTGTTGGATGCCGATTGTTTAATCTGGATCTGGATCCCATCTACCAGCCGAAACCCATCTACCAGCCGAAACCTTCCTTGGTGAAGGCAGGTTTGCGAGGATAGCTGAGGTAGATCAGGTCAGCTCCAGATGGAACAAAAACATCCAAAAAACGTGTCACAATTTCCCTTCCTTACCCGCATTATGGTTAAAAAATGCCAGCATGGTCCTCCAAACAAACCAGCACCCTGAGAACATCAGGGGTTCTTAGCGCTCGCTCCCTTCGTCACCGCACACAAAAGTGACGAAGGGAGCAAGTGCTAAGAACCCCTGATGTTCTCAGGATGCAAACCAGGGTAATGTCTGCCAGTGTGAGTGTTTCCATACATCAGTGTTTCCCCCATTGTTTCGGAAATGCTGGCAGATAGATTGACGGTTTTCTGTGAGTGTCCCATGTGTCAAGTCACAGCTTATTCCATCAGATAATTATAAAGTAACATTCAGAGATGGGGAACATTCAAAATGATTACACTGGCCTGTGCAGTGTCTGGATCTTTTGGCTTCAACAAAAGCCTCCCCATTTCTGGCCTCCTCACTCCAGGAAGGTTTGCATCTGGTTTCTGAGTACCCGCGCACCCATGTAAAAAACACCTTTGAAGAAAGGAGCCCCACACTCCTTTCTCCACTCCTTTCTCATTTGACATCATGCCCATCAATTTTCCAATTACTGAAACAACTGACCACTCCTTGAAATCTTGCATAACCAACTTCTTATCCTCCAGTCACTTCCCACACCTACATGTAAGAGGGAATTGTCTAAATGCCTGTTTTTCGTGATCTGCCATTGTCATTCATCAGCAGACCCTCGCAACTGTACAATTTAGTTTCCAGAATTTCCTGTCTGCCATTCATTGATGGTAATTTTTGGCATTATATTCTCTTGTCAGAAATTACCCCATTGTCAAATTTTGAAATGCGACTTCACAATCTGGAAGCAGTCTAAAATAACAGGGTGAAGGGTGATGTTGAAAAAATCACATATTTCTTTCCATATTTTCATCACAGTTCCACAAGCTTGCTAGCATCCTTACTCCACGCATAACAGGTAGGCTATCACCAGTATCTACATTGGTGAAATATTCTATAATATATCATATAGGGTATCCACCACCAGTGATGCATGGCTTCCACAAGTTGTAGCTAACGGAGCCATGTTTACATGCACTCGAGTATCAACCAAGCGCATTCTATGTGTGGCTTCGGTTGTCTGTTAATCATTTCATTGTAGCAGGATATCCATTCATAAAAATTGTCCACATGTCAGTTGCCGCTTTATCCCATTCACAACACCAGGCTGGATTCTCAAGGTTAACTCTGTATATGTACACGCCTGTGTACATTTGCATAGGAAACATAGTGAATGAACTCTGGCGCAGGGCACTTGTCCATTCATTCATGCATCTCTCCTATTTGTCTATTATCAGCATAATTTATGTGTTCTGTACACCACCACTATAGACACGAGTGTAAGTCATGAATCAAGCCTATTTCACATTCATAAATATTCAGAATTTTCCGGGCGATGAATGGGGATAGAATTGGGGTGGAAATGTTCAAGAAATGACGGTGTTTTATTATGCTGTGAGAAGAACAAGCCAGCGTTCGTGTATTCTTCATTCAGATACCAAGTGTGGTTGATTGAATATTAATGCCGGCCATGCATACTGTCTCCTAGCAACGCAAATTATGTTCAGTACACCTACGCAGTTATCGATCTGGGCTCTGTAGTCTGAATATCTGCTGGGAATGTTATGTAACTATTCAATGCCTGATAATCATAGACTGAACAAGACCTTAACGCTTTCACACTGCCATGTTGGCATGAACGAAGGTGATACGTCTTACTCAGTGATAGTAGGGATGGGCATCGTGGGTTGTTTTGAATGAAAATCTTGCTCGGCAGATCAGCTTATGGTGTGTTCTT
Organism: Notospermus geniculatus; assembly: GCA_002633025.1. NCBI lineage: Eukaryota > Metazoa > Nemertea > Pilidiophora > Heteronemertea > Lineidae > Notospermus > Notospermus geniculatus. Next base: position 267,550 of record NMRB01000170.1, read on the forward strand.
TCTGTCTTAGGATGGTTTTGTATCGGCATGTGATCTTCTCTTGACATTTATCAATTTATTCAAAGTTAATGCTGATAAAGCTGTAGGCCTACATGTTCATTCTTCATGTATTCTTCAACCCTTTCGCTATGAGTGGTGTCCTTCGAAATCTACCGAATTCATCTTATAGAAACCTATCACATAGGTATTCCTTTGAAAGGACTCTCTGAGAACTTTCCAATGAATACCTCATGACTGTGATGGGTTCCAGGTACCTATTTTCAGCAAAATTGACCATGGTGGTGAAAGTGTTAAATGAAGCAAACCTGACTTTGACGAGGTTTATTGTTAATTAAGAGCATGTAGATATCATCTCCCAAGAGTAACTCAATTATCTTGATTCCTGTGTTCTTCAATGATCTGTCTTTTTGGTTAGGCCTTTGTAGGAAGTAGGATTGGCTGATGCGTGGTTTGAAATGAGTCGGTGTTTGTGACTTGAAACTGAACACAAAGAAGCAGACAATCCGTACAATGGCCCAGTCATCTGTGCCATACCTTTTTCCTTGACCTCTGAAGGTCACCTGTACCATCCCTTTGTCCTTGACCTCTCAGGGTCATCTGTACCATCCCTTTGTCCTTGACCTCTCAGGGTCATCTGTACCATCCCTTTGTCCTTGACCTCTCAGGTTCATCTGTACCATATTGAAACCCCAAATTGAATTGAGAGTTGAGTGCCAAATGCAGCATTTATAGCTCTATAGACAACATTGGGTGAATTTAAAGTGCTGCAGGGGGAAACCAGACTGCCTGGAGAAAACCTGCGATGCCAGAGAGTTGCCCTCTCCATCACATGAAGACAGAGTTTGAGCGGAGATTGAACCAGGAACTCAGAGGCGACAGGTGCTGGTGTTTTCATTGCACTCCGACACTACCCCTAAATGTTCCCATTGACTGCTTTTACTACCGCAGTTTGCCTTGCTGCTACCATATCCACAACCTGGCTAGTGCTAAACTCGTGCACTTTGTAATGCACCAATCATGCATGCTGAAGGCTGGCGTGGGAACTGCTCTTCTCAGATAGCACATTTCTACACTTCCTTTGCACACCTTATCTACTGCTCAACAGTCATGGGTTAAAACATGTAATATGGAACCAGAACTGTGCATAAACTAAACACCAGACACAACACTTCTGATTTTGGATGCAGTGCCATATATTTCAGAACAGAAACAGCTCAAAGCCAAAACAACCTGTTAATTTACATAAGCTAAAAATGGGAGTGCCACTCCTTCAATACCTGGAAGGTGGTTTCCATTGTCTTCATGCTAAAATATGGCCCTAATTCAAGCACTCGTTGTTCACCATGCTCTTGAATGATATTCATGAATCAGATTTTCCCATGGATCCTCTGGTTTTAAGATTCAAGGTATCCTGACGGCCCCGTGATCTTCTGCATCCCTATGTCATTGAATGGCACAAGCCATCTTCATTCATAAATTTCCAGTTTATGTGTCTGCAAATAGAAGCTGACTGCTCGACATGGAAATCGATAGTGCTAGATGCATGTATGACGATGATGTAGTGAGCTCGGTGACATTGGCTCTGCGCCTCACTCTACCCAGTGCAGTGTATGAACTTAACGTCTTATCAATGGCAAGCAAAAATGGAGTCATGGGCAACGAATACGCCAGAGAGAGCTAGCGTTCTGCACAGGGTTTTTCTACTTTAACTTTTGAAGGGATGGGTTCACTCTGTGTATTGCATTTGTACATGTTGCTATGTGATACATTGGGAACGATAGGTGGTGTGTTTTGTGTTGATCATGATATTTTGATATTGCCTAATTGGCCGCTGTAGAAAACCAGTTGAGATGTTCACTGAAGTATTTTCCAAGCGCATGACTATGAAGTTATTATCGAAAGTTATTATTATTTCATGTGCGTCTGCTCTGTTGAATAGAATGGTAATGCATGAGCCAGATCAGAAATTTCATAGAGTGTTCAAATTGGACTGGGAACAATCTGGGTGATGAAGTTCATCGTCCAAATGTGAAATCTTGATAGTCACTGGATCCCCCCCCCATCCAGTTTTCATGGCTGTAAACTTTAGCAAGAGAAGAAATTCATCATTCACGTAGACCAAATTGACTTTGTTTGACTTTTATGGAAACTTTTAGTGCTGCAAAAATGATACGTTCATGTTGTCATGTAATGTCGGGTATAATTGATGAGTTCAAATGTACTTTTAGGCATTATAAATTTTAAGTCTAAAATTTCCTGCTGGATCATGTTACTTTTTGCCATCTGTTGGGTAGAAAAGTCATCTGTACTTTTGTAGTACCGCAGGCGCAGGCCTACCTCTGTATCATCAGCTAAGCTTTCCTTGCTTGCTGTGGGTAATCATTCATAATTTAGGATAATTAACTTCCCTGGCTAAAAAGAAAGATAGAGTGGAAGTAATATGCTTAGTGTTTTGTATTATATCTACCACAGTGTGAGGATAGTGCAAGTTTTATGACCTAGCTTCTGACTGAAGCATTGTTGGTGTCTCGTGGTTTAGGAAATGACCAGTCCGTGAGCATGACTTCTCTCCAGATTGTCTCTTTTCCAGGATTTTAGTAGATACCCCCCCCCCATACATGTACATCAACCATTCCATATGCGATATCACATTCATGCATCCTGCCCCTACCAAATCCAGCATGTTTCATGCATGATATAAGCAGGAACTGAGCAGAAGCATATCTGATGCATGAACGGTGTAGTACATAAAGTATGTTCCTCATAAAGTATGCATATTTGATGTAAATGCTCAATTGATGCAAATGCTTCAATTGTACTGCAACAACGCTGGGATGAAGCAATGCCTTACCATTCCCAGATGTCTATCTGGATTCTGAAAGCCTGATCTGAATGAATTGATCAATGACCAAGACTGCTGAAATATCAGTAGTTCTTCATAAAATTCTCACGCCAATAAAATGGCACCTGAAACATGTATTGCAGGGTTAACGATGTTCAGTGCACTTCGCAGTGGTTTCACAGGTGTCTGCTGTGGTTTCTTCAGAAGTACAGATTCCCCCCAACCTTGCCTGACCACTACCTTTGAGATATGCTATCAGACCAGTCTGAGAAGCTCCACAGTTTTGCTGACAAGCACATGTGGTTTCTTTCCTGTAAGTCATGGCTGATAGTGCTTGAGAGGAGACTTGCTTCCATCCATCTACTTTACACAGGCTCGATGGCTCCGTGGTACTGAATCAATGCTGGTGTTATAAATAGCTAAGCCAGTGCTACACATTGAGAAAACTGCACAGAGAAACATGTTATGCCGATGGTGGATAGCATCATCAATGCAGTTACCAATTGAATATTACTATCAGTGGAACTATGAGAGGTGATATTTCTGAAAGCATATATGCCACTGATCTTGTGGTGTCTCATTGTGATGGAAGAAATTCATTGTTTTTGTCAATACTAGTCAACACCCGTTTGGGGGAACTACTGCTAAATTCATGAGAGCGCTTGGGGACGTAATGACATCATACCCGTTCGAGTGGCATAATGACATCATTCCGTCGCACATGACGTTGCCGATGACGCGATGGCAATCTCGGTGACGTCATGACGTCAAAAGACCTAAACAGCATTGTTATTTTCGTTTAACTATCTTGATATTTTGAAAACAATAAGTCATATCAAAATTCGGGCTTCGTTAAGGACACTTCCGAGGTCTGTCTGCATGTGCATACCAAGTTTGTGGGCGATCCGTTCGTCAGTCTTGGAGAAAATTTCGAACAAACAATGATGATGGTAGAAAATGTCAAGGTAGACACAATTTTTGTGATGATGTGGAAGGGTAAAGTCAGTCAGCCTCTCTTGGGCAGGCTCCACAATGTTTCAGGTGAATCTTGTGGATGTGTCAGGATTTGATCTGAAAATTCATGATAAAGAGTGATTTTGATTTAATTGGTGGCGGAGGTCTCTAAAATTCCAAGGGAAGGCTGACTGGATGCATTCAGCCAAATGGCAAATTAGGTCAGACCTTCGGACGTTTGGTAGAAATGGGAGTCTTGTTTGTTTTCATTGGAAACTTCCAAACCCTCATGTCTCTGAATATTCCCCCAAATACAGCATTTCTGTCTGACCCTATCTGTTCACCTATACCCTTTTCTCAGTCTCGCAATTTTTCTTGCACAAGACGTAAAAAGCTCATCTGTGGGTTGCTGCGATATCGCCTCGCTCATCTGTGCTTTGTACTAGCGGTGTGAATAAGGCGCTATTGATCATTGCGTTCAGCGGCCACTCCTTCCTGCATCATCAAATTTGATTGAATGTTCAAGTGACCTTGATTCATCCGTGCAAGCAAGACTCCACATTTGCTGCTTTAATTAGCTGATGTTGAGGGAATGATATACTGTCTCGTCCAAGTGAGGAGCTAGTGCTTCAACTTACTTGAAGCAGTGTCAGATAGTCTTTACTATAATGAATTGGGCGTATTGAGAAAAACTGCTGAAAGCAATCCTACCAGATAGAGAAATCAAAACTTTGAATCTCATGATTAGTTTCGATGTATGTGGGTGAACTTTAATGTCTGATGTGGAACCAAACTTTTTTCAAAAGTAGTTCGTGGGGTTTTCCAACATGACTTTCTACTGCCAAAACTTCATATGTACTAACCCATTTGAGATGAACTGTGTCAAACAATTTCCGGTTGAAACAGGGATGGATCGGTGTGTTGATAAACATCAAGAAAAAGAGGGAAAGTAGGGTTGTGGTTCACCTAATAACCTTGACCCAACAAAAGATGGGGTAATTGACTTGAGCATCTGTAGTGTTTTTGACTTCTATCTCTTACAACCATGTAATTTATTAAGTGCTTGTGGCTTTCAGTTTTTGTCAAATCTGTTTCATCGAAAATTTCTACGGGATTTTCTCTGACGTCATCTTGACGTTTAAATGACTGACAACAAAATGATGTGTGGATTTTAGCAAATCTGGGCTGGTATTCATAAAAGTTAGCAAATGCTTTGCACAGCAGTGTCCAATGTAAATGTACCACAAAATTTAAAGTAAAAGCATTTGCTAGCTTAAATATCAGCGCTGGACATTGTTTATTGGGTGCCATTGTTTCACAGCCGTGATATATTCTCATGTGACCAGGATGTAGTTAATGATTGCTATTAATTAATTAACTGGCCAATAAAGGGCGAATGCATTGCTGTGATGGTGCTGGCTGATTTCAGTTGAAAATGTTGCAGTTTCTGATTCTTAGAAAAGCCTGTGTTATCAAAGGCGAGTGATGCTGGAAGATGTTCCTCTCCTTGGCCCTGATTGTTTTTGGTCCTCTTTTTTCCTGCTCTCAAGCAACATATTGTCCTAAGTACTGAATTTAACAATACAAAGGGTCGAAATGAAAAAAAGAAGCAACACTCTGTTCCTGTGTACTTCAGATTCAATGTTTAATTGGTCGCCTGGCCTACGGAAGTCCGCTATGAAATATTTGGATGAGAATGAGGGGTCAGTGATTACGCATGATAGATGCCTGCATTCTCAGGGTCAAAGGGTTAACAATTCTTCACTGTATACAGCCAGGAAAGGCTGTTTTATTCCTGTCTGTTCCAGTTACATCACGGCAAAATGAGACATCCGGTGTTAATCGCTCTACAAACAAGGTCGACTCAATTCAGTGCACCATAATGAGCACTTGCCGACAATGTGTACATGCCTTCCTCCTCAACAATTTGTTATTACAGGCTGTTGGTGAATGAGGACATTCATATTCTAAAATCACCAACACTAACAGAAGAAGCTGGACACAGGCAATGCCAGTAGATGCTGTCGAGTTTTTCGGTGCACAGAATACAGGCCAACACAAATGCTGTCTCTAGGCCCCTTTGTGTTTGGTGAGGTAACTGCATGGTGAAACCAATCAGCGATTATCGGGCAACATTTAGCAATGCAAAAGGATTCCAACATGGTACATTGTGAGAAAAAAGTCACTGTGGTTTTGAGTTGTGAATGTCTTTGTACAGTAGTTCGAACAGGTCACATCGGATTTGATTGACTTTAGTTCATTTAGAATTCTGGCGAATTTGAATTTTCTGTGCACAACATGCCTGCACTTCAAGACTGTTTTAAACTGTAAATTCTGCTGTTAAGATTGAACAAGTACTCTTAAAGCAAGTTTGTCTATGCCTAGAAAAATCTGTTTCATGAACTGGATGGCATAAAGTATCAATGTACGTTAGTCACATTCTTCCCGGATGTCGATGCTGATGCAATGCATTTTCCTGTGAATTTCCTGTATCATCACAATAATCACCTGGTTGATGCCTTATCAATAGACTATTAGGACTATGTATCAAGCAGGCCCAAGATCATAATATGCATACACAACAGGTGTTGCCCCACTTTATCAAGAGGTCTAAACACAGGAAAAATCTCATTCCACAATATAAAGGCGAAGCATGGTCAATAATGGTTCGAAATTGAATTATTTTATGTTGGTTTCTGGTCTAAATAATACTATAATAGAAATACTCAATGTTTTAATGTGGCATTGTGCAGTTAGATGCATCAATTGCCTGTCACATCTTACGTCCCAGGTTTGCGTGGACCTGGTACTCATGTGATAGAGAGAGTGAGATTGCTTCTACAGTGTAGGTTTCCTCCCGGCGATCCAGTTTCCTCCTGCATGTACAAATCACCTGTTATTGTCTAGAGCCAGAAAGTTATGAGCGCACAGTTCTCCTTTTGTCGATTTCAGGATAGACATGCAAGTCACGACTAGAGATTCTCAACCCAACCTTCCTACGGTCTCTCTAAACTTCAAATTCAGATGTGTTATTAAGGTTCTCCTTCCTCTTATCTTCTTTCAGGTTCCCCAGAATCAACACAAACAAACGAAATGGACTTAGGGGATGATGAAGTATTCGTCGTAAGTATTTTGAATTTAAATAATTGAAACTTTGCCATTGGGCAAGTTAAATGGAACTCGACCTACTGCCCAGCTGCACGAGAAAACTCACACGGTAGGAGCGCCTTAGCGGTTAACGGTCTGAAGTCCAGTTGATGGCAGTCGTTTAATACCATCCAGAATGCTTTTACACTATACAGTACTCTGCATGATTGACCAACCTTCCGCATCGTGTAACATCCACGTACATGCAGCGTCATGCGCATATCATCCTCATATCTTCTGCGGATGTTGCATGGCACCGTGAAAGGCACACAATGAAGATGTAACATCATTTGCCTGTGGTGCGCAGATTTCACGTGGAAAAGATGCGCGACATGCCTGTACCATATGCAGTGAAGTGGGGGGTAGGCTACCTTCCGCATGAGGTATGCTGAAGGTACACGGATAAAGATTGGTCAGTTGTTCTTGGTACGGGTGCTGTACCTCCCAGTATCTTGGGCTCAGTGGTGAAACCAGCAAGTCAGGAATAGTTGCTGTTGACACTTGTCAGATTGTGGCTTCTGATTGAAGCTGCCCATGCCCTGCCTCACTCGATGAGGGACAGAGCCAGTTGCAGAGGCCAACTTTGATGGGCGCTAGGGAAGAATATTGTTGCATGAGAACAACTGGCAGACCAGCCGTGGAGTGATATTCAATAGTCCTGCAGGCAGAGGGCATTGATCACCAAGGATGTTTGAGTGCTTCCATCTTGTGTTTATGGTAGTAATCACTATTTGGTAGAATGAGGCAAACAGATGAAATAAAAGATGTGAAGGACCGCAAAAAATGGATCACGGACCGGAAGAGAGGACCTAACGCCGCAGCTTCTTGCCCTTTTGTATATAATATCTTGTAGTACAGTAGGCTAGTATACAATAAATTTACAAACAAACAATGTGTTTGTTCCCGGAGCAGACGTAACTTAAATACACAACACATGAAGACAACAGATCAAGACCATCTCCCACAAGCCTCCATTCAATACAGTACAGGTCACAATTGACATCCCTAAATTCGCGTAGCGTAACTTACGCAACAACTCACAAGCTATGTTACGCGTAACTTACGTGGTGAGTTACGCGAATTTCGCTAGCTACGCAGTGATTTACGAGGCGAGTTACGCGATTTTGGCGAGTTACGCAGTGAGTTATGCGAAACCAAAGCCGTGAGTTACGCGTAAGTTATAACTTACGAGTAACTTACGCGAAGCTGTAGGGATGTCAATTGTGACCTGTACTGTACTTCAAAAATGCTCGTCTTTGGTGGTGTCATTTCCTAAGGTGATAGTTGTTTGGAGAAGTCTGGTTTTTTCTCACCAATGGACTCACCCTTGACTCTCTTTCCAGCCATAGATTCTGCACTGATGCTCTTCTCTTCTCTTCCAGACACTTGATTTACCCCTTGGTGGCCGGAAAGACTCATCGTCACAGTCAGCCAGTACAACATCAACGACGACTAGCTCACCGACGCAACAATCGCCGGCGCAAGAGCCGTTTATTTCGAGTTACCATCAGTCTAACCACCAGCACCTGCATAGGATACTTTACGTGTCAAAACCGCCTTCGAAGGCATCCCCATCAAGTGATAAAAGCCAAAGTAGTAAATCCAGTGATACGAACACTAGCAAAGAAGACGTGTGGGTCAAGCAAATCGAGAAGAATCCACCTATACAGTCAAAGTCGGACAAGTCAGGTGGGGGTTTCGACCCCGAAATGAGAATAGTAATAAAAGACTACAAAGGGGGAGACAGTAGTAAGGATTGTTATGTGCAGTTCGACAGAAATAATAGTGGGAATGAGTATCATTATCCACAGTTAGATTCAGTCCAGAGTACTCAGCGTAAGAGTAGCCTGAGTTCTATGAAGAAAATAGGTGCAGATACATGTACGCTACAGCCGCAGCCCCCTGTACCATGTAAAAAGAAAGGTAGAAGAGGTCGTAAGGATAAAAAAGACTCAGGCTCTTTCTTTGC
>NMRB01000170.1:276703-290952 GCA_002633025.1 Notospermus geniculatus
CTGCATAGAACGAGAAAACCATTATGTTCGGTGTCTGACTCTTGGATGAAGTATATGGTTGCTTAACTTTGCTTGAGGATCTTTGTTATGTCAGAAAATGTCAGAAAATGGGTGATGTCAAGCTTGTCTCACTGTGATGACACAGGGATGAAATGGTGTAAATATACTATGCCGAAAGTCATGCACAAATTTTGGTGGTAGATATTTTGGTTAGTAGATTTGAAGAGCTATTGTAAATGACACCTCTCTCGGTTTTTTATATGGATTAGATTTTAATAAGACGAAAATGTTTTAATCAAATGTTTTAGAATCGAAGTAGCCTGTAATGTATTGCTCTGGCTGCAGTTGTGCACTTCTGATTCAGGAATGCTGAACTTTCAACGCTCATCTCAAAAATCTTATTCATACTTCCCTTGGTTAAAGTAACGATTATCATTTGCCCACTCCAAGCAATACTAGTCATCCTAATAGGGTTGAAATATGGTTCTCATCTCTCTGCCCTGTTTATTTGGTTCCCTGGACTTTCTAATTCTTGTGTTGTTATGTTCACAGTGAGCTGCAAAACATGTCCCTAGGTCTGAAAGGAGACAGTAGTGTATGTGCAGGCTGCAGAAATGTCATTCGATTCCTAACGCTGTGGTCAGTTATGACTTCTGATGGCAGACTGTTTGGCATATCCTTGTGGTGTTGTCAACCTATCTTCTGATTGGTCTAGTTGCCAGTGTCTACTGGTCCTGAGCATTTCTACACTGGCAAACGATAAAGGATCTAGTCTCGAAATTGTTACCCATCATTCACAACAATTCATAAAATGCATACCGGTACCGGTAATCGTAGACTGCATAAGATCTGCCATAAGCATCGACCACTCCATGTCTGTCATCAGATGTCTTGACAGCATCAGGAACGACCAAGATAATTGGTGAGGTTCAGAGTTAAGGGAATGAAGTGTACGTTAATGATGACTACTATGTTTACTGCACCTTGGTCCAAGGTGCCGGGATCTTTGGGGGAAGGTCCCAGAGGGTTGCACAAATCTGTTGGGAACAATGTCTTTCCCTAAGCCGCACACAGTACGTTTTGCTTGCAAGTTTGATCAGTATGACAGTTGAGAATACATTTATAGTATAGATTTGGAATGTATGTCGTTCTGGTCAAACTTTGCTGCTGGTCAAACATTTCTGGGTTTGTTTCAACCAGTTTCTAACAGGTTTGTGCCCGTTTCTGGACTTAGTTCCTTCTTTATATGGTGCAAGATAGTATCTGTTGTTTAGACCTCAGTGGTGCCGGGAGATAATCTGAGATGGTGCAAAACTTCTGTGGGACTGTATTGCATTGGAAGAGTACCATTGGCTGCAGGGTAGAGGGAAGTTGCAAAAATGAATCATTTAGGAATAGACAGTCCTCTGTGATATCGTGCCACGGGCCTAGTGTTGGGTCTACGGTGTAGCACTTATTGCATGATGGTTCACTTTCTCGCATTCTTCCTCTGACGAGTTCTGTGGTACTAGATTGTACAGCTTTGAGAGGTATACGCATAGTAGTTGCTGTGATTGGGCGAGGTTATGCACAGGTCCCAGACTTGAAGCTTGTAGGGTGGTCATGTGTTGTTGACGTGTTTGTCTGTCCGCATCCTCTGCAGTGAGGCATCCAACACGGTTGCGGTTATTGCAGTGGGAGATGGATTGCAAAGATATGCCATGCATAGAGTCTAAGAGAGTAGCTTTTGCTCTGTTTGAATGGGTCTAATTGCAGGCCTTGCCTTCTGAGGCGAGTGAAAAACTGCTCGCCTGAGAACAATAGAAAACTCTATTGTTCTGAGGCGAACAGTTTTTCACTCGCCTCAAAAGACAAGGCCTGAAATTTAATTGGCAGTTCAGTCTATCGATCAGTCTTGGCTACATGGTATGTCCAGTTGACCTCTGATTTGTCACACTCCCTTGAGAGTATGTAAAAACAAGCACTCGGTCCATGTTATCCATTTGAGTGTGTACTGCAGGTATAAGGTACTTGCGCCTTTTTCGAAACCAGAACCTAGAAACAGACAGCTGTGTAAGTACCTTAAAAATGGGAATGTATCTCTGATTCATTTGCATGTAGATAAAAGAAACTCGGGTATAAAATATTCGGTTCTTCATAGAAAACTGGAGTTACAAAGAAATGTAGCTATTTTGCGCATTGTTCTGAACCTGCCGATGTAACTCCTGGAGCATAATCAGCCAGCTATTGAGATTATGTTGGGAAGAGATGGTTGCAGCCAATCTCATAAGAGCAATCTTTTAGATTTGTTGTAGGTTGGCATCAAGAGTGATCTGCACTGTTTGGCTAATGATCAGTTGTTCATTTCAATAGATGTGGCCGGGGTGTGTGCAGCAGTCGCTCGGATTGAGTATAGTCACATCGTAATGACACTTGAAGTATGCAGTCAGTATTTCGTACACAAATTTCAAAAAAAAAAGTGGCAGGAAGATTGTGTTTCTGCCTGATGAAGGGTTATCCTCATTGAAATGCAAAAACTTCTTTACACGACAGAAATTTTCATTCAAGATTTCTCGGTGTCTTTTGAAGCATAAGAAATATATCTGTAAGTGAACTGTTCGGAAAACTTATTTGACTGCATTATAGCAATGTTTTTACGGAATGTGGCCTAGCCAATTCTTGTGACTGCTGAGAAATGCCCTGAGCCATTTTGATGTTGTACGGCTTGATAGGACTTGAGCCTTTGATTGAGATTTCAATACAGATTCAAGGTCATCGCTACTTTTGTCACTACCTCCATTGTCTGTTCATAGATGTATGGCTTTCGCATTTACATGACGTTGTGGTATGTACAGAAACAATAGAGGTTTTAACTTGATTGACATTTTTATAAGGTGTACATTTTTAGAATAACAAGTATCTGCATATCTATGGCACATGTTGTTGGACAGGGGAAGTCTGGAGATTTTTACGACATGGTACATGGCGGCAGGGCGTGTTCATCATCGACCCAACTTTCTCATTCACCCACATTGTGAATCTAACCAGTCATTGTATTATAACACTCCAATAGTATCTCCTTGAGTTGGTAATGATAAGTGACCACGTCATTTTCTAGAAATGTGTGTACTCCTAAGCTTTAATGTGCAAGAGTGAACACTAAGTAGTGAACTGTATATGTGCTTTGGTGTATGTATTACGTATGCATGGATGTCTGTTTCATTCAGAGTATGTATGCTAGAAGAGATTTTCATCAGGAAAATTGAATGAACATAAAAAATTCATCAGATTTTGCTCTAGGGCAGTAAACGTCATTTTAGCGCATTTTAACGCGCCCCAATCTCACATGGTGCATTTGTCATTTTGTCGGCCATCTTGTTAAAAAGCGGGTGTGTATGATGAGTTCAGTACCTGTCGTCATGTTACCATCGTTTGCCAGGTCCATTTGAATTGATGCAGATCTTAAGGCATATCACTATCACAAAGCATGTAAACTTATCAACTTCACATTTTACACCCGAATCTTCATGAAAACCTCACACTGGTATTGTTACATCGCTTTAGTCGCCGAGTCAATGTTAGAGTGATCGGTACGCTCTGTTCACTACACCAGTGCTGTGTCTATCACCACTTGAACTTTGACTTGAGGTACGCTATGGATTTTTTCATCTAAATCTTTTAAATAAAAGAAAGATGTATTAATTGATCTCTTCTGAAAATTCACACAATAATCTTAGGTGGTGAATAATATCAGTGTGTCAGATATTAAGAGCCCGAGCGCCAGTTAGGAGTTAAATAGATGTAACATTAAGTGAACCAAAAACAAAATTAACTATTAATCATTAATCTGGCTTTTATATTCTTAAATGTTATTGCACAATTACGCATCTCTACAAGCTGGATCCTGGTGAAAACATACTTCCGAGTCCTAATGTGTGCACCAAGGTGAGCCAGCCCAAGAATGGGTGGAAACCTAGAGTTACAAATCATAGTTTTGTTATTATGCATTTTGCTATCTCACGAGAGTCTGTGCCTGCCTGGATTCTTTTTCTGTTTGGAGTTTTCCTTTCTCTAGTGGTTTGTGCCAACTTTGATGGGTACTGCTGTCAATCAGCATTTGCTTTATAACCAGTAACAAAATTGAATTAATTAGATTTGATTGACAGCCTGTGTGAACAATTTGAGCAATGGTTGTCGCTGCTCTTCAGTGTTAGTCCATTCTATTGATGATAACTATGTACAATGTGCTAGGATATCTTAGGCAGAGACTTGAATTGCATTTGGAACTTCTAGTACTTAGTACATGTACCTCCCGGCAATCGCCTCAGAATTGCCCTGAAGATCACTTTGAATTTTATGAAAAATATTAAAATGGTGACAAGCAGTGGACATGTCATTGAACAATGACGATCTTTGTAGGCATTATGGTATTAACACATTAGTTCTCTTATGTAGGCTATTAGACTTGGGGTGGGGTGGGGTGGGCATGGAGATGTCTCCATGAAGTGCTTTAATTTTACCAAATTGAAGGTACAATCATACATCATATTTGAGATCTTTTTGAGCTACTTGTAGTAGTGTCTTGCTATGGGCTGTTGACGATGAAGATCTTAAATTTCTGGTCATCTGTTCGTAACGCAAGTTGCAATAATGTGCTTTTATGATTATGGGGTGCTGGTGTAAAATTTCTTGACTCGCAGATAGTTTGAAGCGTGGAAAATATGGGTCATCATTCATGTCAATGATCAGTATTAAAACCATCTACCTGGTGGTAAAAACCACATCTAGAATCTCTTCGTAAACAAGGTGACTTTGTGGTCACTGCTCTTGTTGTAGACTGAACCATAAGACGACCTGGTGGATGTTGGCTGTTCACGGCATTGTACTACTTGCCAATTGTCTGAGTCTGAGTTCGAGCGGATTTTCATTGTTCTGGGATTTTCATGGTTCGACTTGTGACATGGTCGTTCATTTAGAGGTGAGATTTCTTCTGAACTAAGTGAAATATGTAGACACTAAAAACAAGCACCTGAGTAAGGCTAACCACCAGGGAGTAGACAGGATTGACAAGTGAATACAGCTGGTGACATCAAAGATCTGAAGTACATGTATTCAGAACATAACGTGCATCACTAATTACTGCTTGATCACTAACGACTTAGATGGTGTTTTCCGTAAAGGTTTTTGCTAGCTTTACGATAGTTAGCCGCACTTCATAAGATCTTAAGTTTACTAGGTAGATTCCATTTGCAAATTCAAGGTAGTGGCTTCATAGATTGCTTGTTTCTAACTATCAGTCCATGAATCCAAAACATTCATCTATGCACGGTAAATTCCAATCCCGGGAATGAGTGCAAGTGTGTACATGCATAGAATGTGTCTCGGGACTCTGCATTCTGACCCAGAAATCAAACCAAATGGATTTTTTTTTCAACCGGCTGATTTGTGCAGTCTCGTGGTCTGATGATTAATAGTGATGTTGCAACAGGACTCTTCGAGGTGTGTTCTTCAGTCTTGGTCAGTTTGGTGAAATAACGCAAATGCAAGTCCCCTGGTTTCAGCTGTTTGAAAGGAGAAATGAACTTGTAATGAATGGTACAATATGTTCACACATGGCAATTTTGATAACAAATTACATGTAATTATAACGAGGAAATGTTTTGAGCCTAGTACAACTCAACTCGACCATGTTTCACTGATGACTGTACACTGCATCAAAGTTGTCACATATCCCTGCCATTTTCAATACAAACAATCAAGTTTGGTTTCATTTCTTTACAGAAAATAGTAGGTTGGACCACACATTTGGAATGCTTGAAACGAAATTCAGAAATCTTTGCCAAACTCTACTGATATGACATCAGTGGTGGCTTCTACTTTAAATATTTGAACCATTATTCACCATTCTATAGATACATTGCTCCAGAAATGTGCAAAAAACATGTAAATATTGATCGACATTTTGGCATCAACATAAAGTGATCAAATCAACATCAACACCAAGCTCCATAATGTGCTTCTGGTCCATTCCTTTCATTGTAGTCATCTTTCTGAGGCAAAAACCGTAGCTTTCAGATCATCAGCGGTTTGATGTAGTTTCTTTTTTGTTTTTGTTTTGACATGATTAAATACTAGGTGCTAATAATTAAGCACATTGAAGTCAGATTTTTGTACCCATCTTGTACATACTTTTATCGGTCACTGACCATTTTTGAATCAAAAATATATGATAGTCCGAGAAGCAAAAAATATTTTTATGATCATATATAATCCAGATGATGTAAACTCTGAGAATTTAAGTATAGTCGTGCTATGCAAGTATGGTTACTTTAGGATACACAACTAAACCACACGGTCTGCTTATCATCAATTGTTTATATTGCAGTTTCATCCTAACAAATGAAATGAAGTGACCTACAAAAATCATAGAAAAGCCGATTTTGGATAAAGTGAGCAGAATGATTGATGACTTCTCTTGGCTGTGCTGCTAGATACTGCAGAATATTGTAATGACATCGGATGTCTTGGTTGCTAAATCACCGGTGACTTGCTTGGTCAGCCTGAGTTCTAGCTATTTGTACTGACACAGTGGCCCGTATTTTAGAATACTCCTCAACGTAAAGGAGTTCCTCAAGGCTATTGTTCTCCTGTTGAGAACAATAGCCTTGAGGAACTCCTTTACTTTGAGGAGCATTCTAAAATACGGGCCAGTGTCGCTCTCAGGTAGCCTTGTATCTCTGATTGGATTGTTTGTTGCACCTACACAGTAGGGACGTCATGGTCTTACAGACAATTCTGAAACATTGTGAGTGCTCAGGATGCAGCACAGTTTCAAAGGCCGTATTATTGAAGTGACCTTTAATTTTGATGATCTAATACGCGGCGAGACACCGCAGGTTAATATCCCTGTATCTGGTTCTATCAGTCAACGCCAACTGTGCCATTTCAACTCGTGACAAGATGCGCTACGTTCAGAAACCCACAAATTAAGATGAAGTCAATGAACTTGTTTACATACGGTAATTCATAATTTGAAAATCCATGGCTGTTTGTGAAGTCATCAAGTGTTCTGGTCACAATTATCCAACGGTGTGTTTTATGACCGGACCGACCGATATATACCTGTTCTCAGTGTTGATGACAACATTTCCCTGGTGGCACAATGATGAAATCCTGCGAGGAAAAAATATTCACTGCGTTGCTCGAGTTTCAATGAAATCATGATTAGAGGAAACTGCTTGAACGCAGTAGGAGTCCGGAGATCTTGCAGAAATTTTGTATAAAGCTTGCCTCTCGCAGCCAGACTGTCCTTTTTTCTTGGTCCATGTCCTACTAGTGACAGGCATTTGTATATAAACATTGCTAAGCTATTTACTGGAAATTTGTTTCTGCTATAATTCATACCGATTTTACTACTAGCGGATATTGTGCTTTGCTGACTATGTAAGTGAGCCTTTCACAGCGTAGATAATGGTTAACCTGCAGCCGCAGACTGGGCGTTTTCATGATCGTGTCAATTCCTTCACTTTGATCTGGTGTTAGAAATGAACAGACCTTCACCTCCGATTTTGGGATATGTTTTGTCCGAGTGTAAATAAGCCATTTCAAATGGTAACACCTGTTTTGAGTGTGGTGCTTTTTCAGTCAAATTCCGCCTGACAGCTGTACTGACAAAACGAACTGGTTACGTTGTCATTATTTCGGATATTTGGCAGTAGAGCACATGAGATCTTAATGATGCCCTTGACCAGCATATTCCCAGTGATATTGGTTGGTTGGCTTCTGCACCACCTTTTCTGCCTGATACTGTCCCCCGTGACCTGTTTTTCCTGTAACAACCTTGTAATGCACCTTGTGGTGCACCTCTGCAATTACTAAGCAAGGCTTACCCTCTGATGAGTTCTAATGCACACTCAACAAGTAGGCGACAGATCCAAAACCACATTTCAAATTCAAATTTGATTCTTCTGTGTTTGTCTCTTTTAATTTCTGCCACGAGAACCAGGGAGGCTTGTATCTGGTGGTACTGATCGATTGTTTAGGGGGCAAAGTACAGTGGCATGGCATTCCTATTTCCATTGAATGACAGCACCTGATTTCCAGAATCTGTCGGACATCGCAGACATCATTCTCATGTTGGTGTTGTAGTTGTTGAGAGGAACAATGGTCTTTTTGGTAACATTGAACTCATGGAATGCCATAGCGTCATTCCCAGTTCACATGACGAGGGCGAGAGGGTTGAGAAAGAGTGCTGTTAACCACTGCATAACTTTTCATGTGCTGCTGTATTTTTGCATGTAGATACTCTTGAAATGAGCAAGGTATTGGCTTTATTGCGTTCTAGTTTGAAGAAAGCTCGACATTGTGAAGATGGTTCTGATTTGTTATGGTCGGCATCTAGACGCTGAACCACCTGGTACATGTATTTGTTACTTATGGTCTTGTTTGAATGTCATTTCTTAATTTTCCTCCTTATGTTCTTCCATTTTAAATTGTTTATGTTTTCATTTGGACTGAAGCACTTCTTTCTTCTCCAGTAAAGCAGTCGTGTTTCTTCTAGTACCGTACACTAAAAATCACAATGAACCCTACTCTAATGCAAGAATGATGAATATCAATGAAAAATTAACCTGATTGCCTTTGTTGCTGGGTCTACACCACTGATAGCTTATGATTTAATTGGGTTTGGCACTGCCTATCCCTACAGTGAGATTATGAATTCAATTTGGCTTTATGAAGACTAAAAACCTATCTTTCATTTCTCGGTAGTAAATATATGAGATTAAAGTGGCTGATTGAGCATAGGAAGAGCACAGTTGGACGTTTTTTCCCTACGGCTGCTCTGACTGAACTCAGCCTAGATGGTGGGTATCATCTCGTCAAGACAGTTGTGCCTCATTATTGTGGCATTTCAAAAGGAGATGGTCTTTCATGGAGATTATGAAATCAAGCCGCCATGAATGAAATTTAGTTTTGTAAATATTAAGTGACCTAATTTTGGCTCCTCAACCCACACACGGCCTAAATCTGGAAAACTTGAAGTGTGTTAAAACTCCTCACATTGTTCTGTATCACTTGTTCTTGAATTGATTTTAGATTTTCATGTCTGTATTTTGACATGGCTGTGTCTTTTATACATTTTGTTAATTTTAGTTTGTGAAGAAAAAATTAATTGAAACCGGAGACTGTACATGTTGCTAGGCAACCTGGTAATTATTCTCATGACGACAGTCAAGATAATGTGCAATAAATATAACTTTTATCTTGTAATGATGAATTTTACCAACGTACAGCATTTTGATTCATTCATGTTTTCACAATCATGTTCTGCAGGATTAGTGAAAGTTGGAAAAGCCAATCGGCGGTACTGAATTGAGGGCTTCAGCCTTGTTGGCCTCAAATACAAGGGATTACGTGATGCAGTAACATCACTGGGGTGTCATTTTTCTGGGGGAATCAAACCTTAGTTTTTCTTTTTGATCTTTGTGACTTTCACTAATTCAAAAACTTTAAAAGTCTTGTGAGAATCTTTTGTTAAGGATTGAATATGTTGCTTCATTTTAAAAGGAAATCAGACTTTTTTCATTTTGTTTTTGCCGGGTTGGTGAAACCATGGCTTGTTAGGACTGGTATTCATATGGAGTTTGAGAGGAATAAATTTGGGAGCTGTGCTCAGTGGGTAACCACATTGATATGTGACGATTCAGGCTCTTGCATGGTCAACTTGTTAAAATCACGCAGCAATGCTAGAGGCATGCTTTCCTTCTGATTGAGGGCATCATTTCTGAAACTTTTGCACCTGCAGTTTGGGATGTCGTGCATTTTAAACTGGGTTACTAAACAGGTACAATCCCTCTGACTTCGGCTGGTGGTCAAATCTTATTAATTACATTGTATTTGAATATGAATAATTGACTACATTACATTAACCCCCCAAGTGCTATAGCCTGTCTTTTTGCCAGCATTCTGGTAGTTTCCTCTGTGGAGCATAACAGCAAGTTATTTGCCTCAACCTTATCTGCCGAGGACTGTATAAAAATGAAGAGTAAATGGCAGAATTTGATTTCACTTGACAATAAAAGAAAAAAAGGAATGTTATTTGCCTCAGTTGAAAACATCACCATGCTGGTCAGTTAGACATGTTTATCTTGGCTCTGGTTTATTCTGCATTTGTCAGATTATCCCTGTTTTCATTGTGCACTTCATTGGAGTCTAATTCATCATGAGTTCTACTGTACTAGCATTGCACTAGTAAATGACTTGAAAATTGAGAGGCCTGGGCACTTGGTGGGACACAAGACCATTCTTCATCCTATATAGACACATTTTGTAAATACTATACCATTAGGAGACAAAATATTGCCAGTATTCTCTGTACATATGCACCATTGGTGTATGTAGAGGTACATGTTGACAGTGTTGTTTGGACAGCCATCTGTGGCCGCATGGTTTTCCCTCATGAAGGTTCCTGCAACTTGAAATGCCTATCGTTGGGTTCCATAGATGTTAAAATTCATGTTGACATTGTAAAAAATCATCAATACTACAAGTCAGTAGATGTTTTATGATATTAAAGAAAAGTCTATTTGACAAGAGATTTATGAATTACTAGTTGATTATTATCGTTACTAGTTAATAAGTTACTGGTATATTTTGGCTTATCTGGGCCGATTTGCCCCAGTGAACCCAACCATTGGTAGATATCTCCAGTATCATGAATATCCCCTGTTAACGCTGGTAGCCTGGAATAGCAACTCCTTTGTGCTATTTGACGTTATCAGCTTGGCTTTGTGCTTTTAAATTATGTCTTGTTAAAAATAAGAACCCAAAAATACAACCAGAACATCCAGAAAAGAAATCCTCCACGTTTCTGACTTCAAACAAATGGGCCTGCAATAGGGTACATTGTATGTATGACAGGGTTATGTGTACAAGACATTTTAACTTTGCAACATTGATATTGTATTTGTAAGGAGAGTGACTTCTCTGTACCCCATTATAAAGCCCCATCTGTATGTGTTGTCTGTCAGATTCCTAGATGTGCCAGGCATTTTGAATTAAGAAAAATTCCATAGACTTGTTAATGTGATAAAATACCAATAATTAATAAAGCACAATATGCTACACTTGTAAGACGGAATCCATGTGTCCTGGTCATTTCATCTCCCAAATCGTCCTCCCACTGCCAGGAAAGTCGTCTGCAGGCTTAAAGCTGACGTGAACGAACAAAAAGCCCCCATGCGACGAGCAAGAGAATTGCAAACGCCCTGCAAACACCTCAAACGAAGGCTCAGAACATGATTGACCCCACGACGCCAGGAGGGCGCCACCTTATTTGCCTTCAGGCAACAGAGCTGTCACCATCTCCGGATACCTCTTACACTACTCAAGTAGAAAAAAATTGTAGTCATTTAGACGGGATTCGAACCGTCGACCCTCTGACTTGTAATCCACCATAGTATCCACTCGGCCAACGAGCCAGCTGACAGGGACATGGTTTATGTTTGTCATAGACGTAGGGCTTCGACTTACGTAACAACAGTACGAATAAGAGAAAACATGCGACGTCTTCCAACAAGTTCGTTGGCCGAATGGGGAAGACGGTGGAACAGAAATAACAAGGCGCGGGTTCGATTCCCAGCTTGATCAAAATTTTTTCTCACAAAAAATGTTCAGCAGGAGCTCACCAGAGCATGTTGACACCTCGAAAGCGCGAAGACAAATAAGGTGGCGCCCTCCTGGCGTCATGGGGTCTATCATGTTCTGAGCCTTCGTTTGAGGTGTTTGCAGGGCGTTTGCAATTCCCTTGCTTGTCGCATGGGGGCTTTTTGTTCGTTCACGTCAGCTTTAAAGGAAGAGGACCTCAGCAAATACTTGCCAACGTGCCAAAGAGGATGCTATCTGGATGTCACGTAGCCCTAGCTTTACTAAAAAATTTTTTGTTTGCCCTTACCAGTATATAAACTGCTAGCGGATGTAATCAGGATGTATGTAGCAAAGCCCTAGTTTTACCACCCTACCAAGTTTGAACAAATTTCGTGCAGTTATGGTGAAAATACCCCAAGCATTTGCCCTGTGCTTGCTTTGTTAGTTGACAAGGTTAGTTGCCACATTTTGTCCTGTCTAACAACCACTCTGGGCTGGGTTGCACAAAACTCATCTTAGCGCTAACTTGGTGTTAGTGCTAACTTTATGTTAAATGACGTAAAAAGACAAAGGATTTTTACGTCACTTAACATAAAGTTAGCGCTAACACCAAGTTAGCGCTATCGTGAGTTTTGTGCAACCGGGCCCAGCTCTCCAATGAGATAATAAACTCAGTCATGTCTGTGTCTCTTTTCATTTTATTACATATATTTTATATACATTTTACTGGTACAAGCTTAAAAAACATGGGGGATTAAGGGCAACTATCTGACCCATTCTGATGCAAAGGGCTAGTAAAAATATGGCCCCTCGTGGATTTTCATGGGCAGAAAGTCAGTCAAATAGCTCTCAGTCTTGGTACATGTGCTGGTATGTACAAGACTGTAGTGTAACATCGAGATAGATTTGACTTCTACCAAACAGAGATTCAGGTTATCAGTGAACACCAGCACCAGGTCGTTCAGAGATTTTCCGGGCACAGTCTAACAACATGTCTCTTAGTTCCTTTGCATGTGTAACTTGTGTTTTAACTGTGCTCACATATTGTGTGTATGACTGTGCTTCACCCTGCTGTGGATCTGTTTTTGATGTTTGAACAATGACTGGGGTATTTTTGGTGCTGTCTGCATTGACGTTGTTACATTCCAGCGCTAGTCTCTGAAAGAGAGAAGAAAATCAAGTACCGGTAACATTTATTCACTGACTGGGTTATCCTCATTAGGTGCACTACAATGTACCGGTAGCTCCTACATTAATCACCCTACTGAAACAGAATCCATTGAACTGTTCAAGCTTCATTGACATGTGATCGAGGACGTTCCCCTCATCTGCATTTGTTGACAGATCTACGATTGAATGAATCCTCTTCATCATGCATATAATATCAGTTTTCCCACACAACATACTTCTTACACCCACTACATACAAAATGAACCATAGTTCACACACTTGGAATTCGTTGGATATGGTTTCGTTGTTATCAGATGTTCACTTACAATGTTCATTTCAACCTGGTCACATACTGCATAGAACTCCTCAAGGCTCTTATCGAATCTCTGGGCTGTCGTTTCACTGCCTTTTCTGAAAACAAAACGACCACAAAACAATGTCTCGCATAGTGTGACATTAGACGTACAATGCCTAATTCTGCACAACGCTCACATTACAATTTGTCGCCTGTCATGCAACTATTTAAAGGAATGAATTTTGACCGACATCAATCACTACCACAGTTACTTGGAATATTTGCTGATATATCATATAAATTTGCCTTTGCTGATATATCATATCTAAAGGCACTTACAAACAGTTATCTATCTGGGCATTCTGTTGAAAGTTCTGTGCCGCAATTTTCATAATCATCTGAAAGAAAACAAATGTGCAGATGCATTTTCACAAGAAAAGATACCTTGATTGATATTGAGAGAGACAACCCGTTCTACGCCCTGGCCCAATGCCATTGTAGCGCTGGCAGATCTGATGGGGGCAGGGCACCCAGTCTGCTGGGCTCCCTCACTCTTTGGGAACGAATTTAGAATACCCGATCAGTGCCCAAAAAAGGTCGTCGATTGACGGAATAAGCCGCATTGTACAATATCTATACTATAAAACGTGAAGGCACTTCCGTCCGTCAGCATTGGCGGCGTTGCGCAGTGACGTCATCAATCACCGTCCAAGTAGGCCCATGTGGCTACTGGCTACTGCTATCATTGGCTATTATCGGGCAACTGGCTCAAACTGTATTTTCCACCTATTCACAACTTACATGTATTTCGCCCGCCAATTTAAATTCGTGAAGTGAATTGAAAGCGCTATCTCCACAATGTGATGTCAGTGGATTTCTCCGCCTGCGCTGTTGCCATGTTTACGATGACCAACCTCCTGCACATGCCCAGCTCAGCTTGACTACTTCCTGTGTACTGTCTGATGGTCGCCATTTTGTTCTCTATTCAAAGTTTCAGTGGGGCGTACTAACCACTGAGCGCATAAAAATTCAAAAAACTCACCTACGTCTGTTAGTTATTGAACAATAGCAGGTGGATTGAATTGAAACCCCGGGGGAAAACAAAGCGAATCGTCCCAACAGCCAGCTGTAGAAAAAGGCAGTAGGCCTACCTCAACGT
>NMRB01000170.1:295150-320876 GCA_002633025.1 Notospermus geniculatus
AATTCCCCTTGCAAAAACTTCCCCCAACAAATTATTCCAAAAATCTCCAAAGAAAAATCCAACAACATCATTGTTAACAAAAACGTGCAAAATAATGCAGATCTCGACATCCAGAAGAGAAATTACTTTTTAAACGGAAGAAATATTGAGTATTTTGTTAGATAGTCATGGACATTCATGGCCACCAGTATTTATAATACTGGTTGATTGATACATGTATTTAATACAGATAAACCTCATTTATGGTATTATGACCTCCATACCAGGGAACAGACTTGTTCCCTATTGCAAATAATGGTTTCACGAGTCCTGAAATAGCCATCGGAGCATAAAAAGTGAACTGATTGTTGGGTTTGGGATCACTGGACAGGCCCTTACCAATCTAAACAAGAGCACTACACTAACCCCGAAATTTTCACATTCTTATTCAGTCATATCAAGAACCTGAATAGTGAACAGTTTCCCTGCTTTAAAAGAAACTTCCCATCCTGATGGGTGCCTGACCCACAAACAGGTTCTTGTTTAACTGAACAGTTCCCCCACTTTCCTTTCCATTCAGCTTCATTCAACTGAGGTCTGAATAGCTTACTACAAGGAAACCAGGTACGGGGGCGATGTCTGTATCATGCATTTCTGTATCCTGCACTGACACTCATCCGACTGCAAGTGAACTGACTGCTACATGTAACTTCATAATTCCAAAGTTATTATCATCAACTGAACTAGGAGTTGCAGAACATGGGATCAAAAGATTTGGAGAATTAAAGCACTGTTCAAAATAACAGAATTACAATATTCATTACGCACAAGTAGCACATGGCCTGCTGGTTAAGCTTGATGGACTGAACACAATATTCCGTAGATGAGAGGAGGTAAATTGTAGAGAACGAAATCATGTACTGCATGCATACAGCACTTAATTTACAGTGTAGCTTTGTCAATGTATTTATATGTGAGTACAACTATGAAATGGAGGTATTGAAATTTTAATACATTTTCAATTTCACACAATTTGATTTCTACCTGATGTATGCTACATACCATATAGGATACCTCCAGGAGACAGATACAGATATAAGCCATGAAAAAGTTTCAAAGACTGAGTACAGGTCCTGTCTTATATTTGGAGCAAAATCAGCTGAAAAATCTCATAGTCGACTAAACTTGCCGAACTAATACATGGGACTGAGTTTTCTTGGCATTTGGAAGTTCAACTGTGGATCTCCTCTTCATCAGGGCATCTGGTGTTCATTTGTAGCATTTTGGTTACTACCCAGAATCTGAGACTAACTTAGTTCATGTCTTTCACAATGTTTCGACCAATCAGGTAGGAATTGTAGAGAAAACCGAATATTCCTTTGACCTTGCATCAAAAACGGTTTGAAAATCTCATTTTGAAAATAAAACCAGCCGAATACATTAAGTACCCCATGAAATAATTTGTCAGAAACCATTCACTCTATTTATATAGATCAGATAGGCCCTTTGTCTGATCTCCTTGGAACTGTGATTTCTTTCTGATGTTCACTAGGCTAAATGCACGGAGAATGATGACAGGACTCAAAACTCTGATGGCAATGACACTCCCAAGTTGGCTCAAACTGACACCCGAAGATGAGGCGCATACTCCACTCATTCCCATCATACGCCAAACCAGATATATTGCACAATCTATCACTTATGAGATTTGATGATAAGCGAGAAGCGAAGGTGAAAAATCTCAGTCAGTCATTTCTGTCGACGGCTTTGACTCTTGGGAAGATCCACGTTGATGTGACGCAGATGGTCGGTACCTTCGTCTCCTGAAAGTGAAAGAAAGACAGGTGAAGCACAAGTAGATATGACGATACATGTATGATGGTACCTGTGGTGGTGAAAATGCACAAGATCTTTCAACGATTTCAGTGACTGCATCAGAACGCGATCTATCTTTGATAAAAAAATTGCACTCTACACATGGCACCAGTTATTTCAACAAATAAAGTTGTCCCATAGTGTACACTAGTGTTCTCCATTAGATAATTTTGGGTGGCTACACCAGCTATTCTCAATGTGAAATATTGGGGAAGATGATAGTATGAAATAAAAGAAACTGTTTTCTCTAGGCACTGCGGGATATCAAACAATACCAACTACCTGTGTGCATGGCAACATAAGAAAAGCAAATGGCATTACGTGCTGGCAGACATATAATTTCACCTTATAAATTTGATTTTGAGATCTTTGGATGTGACACCAGTCATGCCAGGAGGCGCTACAACATATATACAAGGACAGACAGCGCAAATCGCAAGTGGAATTCACTGAGAAAAGAATCTGGGGATTTGAGGAAAGACATCCATTTCAGCAATCTATAAAAGAATACCCAGTACTTCCACCAAATGTGTCAACTATGAAGTTGATTTGACTATACATATTTTAACAGCAAGAATATATAAGTACTTATATATTCTTGATAACAGGCATTGGTTTCAATAAAGAATGCTGACAGCTTGGTGCTCAATATTGAAGTTAGATGATAGTCAGTGTCTTGTACAAATGTGCTGAACACTGTCAAATCAGTGTCCATTTTTGTATGAAACTGTATAGAAACAGATGGATTCAACTGTCATTACCGGCTAGGCCAACATGCATTTTGTTCTCTTAATCTCCTTTAGACATGCAAATTATGCATAAGATTCTTAGCCAATCCACGCGGTTGAACCGGTTGAACGCACAGCTACTCGTTAAGTCATTGCGTTCAACCACCTTCTGGTGAAGTCATCCATAATTCATGGATTATGACCTTCAAATGACTCAAAAGGGTCTGACATCAGGCTGGCAGCTACTGCCACCTGTGGACATGTGAGGAACTAAAATCTGCATGGAAGCCATGTTTAGAAACCATGCATCTGCTCTACCACTACCAGCACATCGTAAACAAAAAAGAACAAAATCTGATGACGCCCTTATCCTTTTCGTTGTGATTTGACCAAAAAGTACACTGAAACATTGGACAAACACAATACATGGATCAACACAGATTTGATCATGCAATAACGTAAACCTACTGCCAGTGATTTCAATAATACTGTGTAACAGACTCCATCTAATTGAAGCGAGACACATAAATGTTCTTATATCAAATTCTCAGAATTACCAGAGAGTGAAGAAAAATGTTAGATTAGGTTGAAACCTGGCATGCACAGGTGACTGTTTGGGAACTGAATGTAAGCAACCAACAGCACTTGAAAAGATATGTATAAATATATACCTGGTGCCCTCCAAAGAATAACTAGAAAATGTGAAATGGTTTGTTTATCAGCAGGAATTCTAGTGGAATAGACTCTTGAGAAAATCACAGTGGATGAAATAGTGACTCGTTATGAAAAAGTTATTTGCTTTTTCAAATGAAGTAGGGTTCTATATAAACAACCTGCAATATTCAAAATGCTATTAGGAAGAAGGTTGTTGAACCTCTTAGACATTCTTAAAATGGTACTAATGGTTGCAACTGGGAAGTTGTATGATGTTTTCACAAATCCAGGTAAGTAAGTGTGGTCCTTGGAGGGTCAAACAACCAGATCTTGACGTCAAAAGTAAATCTACGAGAAGTGCCAGCTCGCCATGCCCTCCTATCTCTACGTGCCGTGCAACAGGTGTTGGTATCCTCAGCAGACTTTCCAGAAATTTTAGATTTGACATGTTTGATGTAGAAAAACACGCAGTAGGAGTAACGCGATGACCACCCAGTCAATTTTCTTTCAAGTTGCATCTTAATATGTTACTGTTAGGGCAACAAGTGGGCAAAATTTGCAGATTTTCTACAAATTGGGATGGAAAACTGAGCCACATGCATTTCATCCAGTTTCACAAACTTCAACTTGCGTTACAGAAATATACAAATGACCATGCCAAGAATTGACAGGTGAACTCACCTAGCGGATATCACAGCGTGTCGAGGGGCCATCCCTGGAGGCGGTCGAGGGATATGTGATGCATCAGTATTTTTCCCCCCAGAGTTCGTGTCAGCACCACTACGTTTTGAACTGTCATCGTAAGACTGGGACAATGGCCGTGGAGAGGGCGCATTATCTAAACTGTTATGGCGAGATAAGCTATCCAGTTCGTGACTATTACTCAAGTCAAGACTTCGCACACGAGCACTACGATTACGATTTTTAGAACCATTCTGCACGTTCTTGTTCTCATCATTCCTATTGTTATCACTGTCGTTTGACTCCGGTGTGCTGGGCACAGAGTTTGCATTTAATTCAGTAATGATCAGATTGCGGTTATCCAAATCTTCTTTCAAAGAAGTCAATTTTTCTAAACTCTCCTGTTTCTTACTCTCCTCCTTTACCAACAGGTCCTTGGCAAATGGACTCTGTTTCAACCCTTTTGTGTCATGTTTACGTTTTTCATACTTCAAAAGAAGCCGTTGTAACTTCGAGTCCATGCTCTCCTTTTTACCACCAGTTTTCGGGACAGCTTCTAACGGTTCTGAAGTTGTCGGTTGAGATCCTGGTGTCCTACGAATAGGTATCCGTGATTGTGCCGTTCGACTAAATGCCTCATTTTCAACAGTTTTTTCATCCGATTTTGTGGAGTGTTTGACAGGAATCTTTGATTTTGACTTCTTCCCAATAGAAGAGTCTGGATACGATGAATTAGGGGAACCCTCCTTTGCCAATTCTTCACGGCTTTGTTTTGACAGAGGGCTTCCCTCAGGATCAGAGAACAGTTCCAAAGTTTTTGAATGTGGGCTAGGCTTATTTGGTGTTTCATGTTCCCGGTCTAATACATGACTTTCTTGTGGTGTCCCAGTTATACCCTTCACTTCAGGACATTCATCTAAATGTTCCGAGTCCTTTTCAGACGGTTCCATTTCATGTCTCATAGAGAGTTGGACACTGCTCTGTTCTCGCTTCGTCGGGGAGAGAACACTGTCTACTGAGGCGTGCTCTCTCTTCGTCGGAGACAGGACACTGTCAACTGACGCATGCCTCACTGTACTGTCCACTTGACCATTGGCAGTGTCTTCAACAGGACCGTTATATGGCACGTTCTGTCCTTGGTTTTCACCCGCTTCATTATCAACAGTTTCTCTCACATCAATTCCAGGACTAGTGATATAATTGAAATTAGAATTCTTAGGAGGAGAGTAATCACGCGGTCGCCTAGGGGCTGGTGTGGGGACTGTTTTCAGTTCCTGTTCTAGTTTCGTTGTTGGCGTAATCCCCACTCCAGGCATCGGAAACATCGGTAACTGATCAGCTGTGGGAGTAATATCAGGATCAACATGTGATGAAAGAAACACTGGCTGAGAAAGCCGACGAGAATTGTAGTCAATAACCTCGAGTGGGATATCCACCTGGGGTTGAGATAATCTACGTGTGGTATCACGGTCGCCACGAGATCGCCGAACCGGCGGCACAAGACCCGAAATTTTGGCTTCTTGTTTTAATTTCTCATTGCTATTTTGTTGACTAAGTTTGGATGCCTGGTCATCGTCAAGCTTGTCCACGTCCTTCATTTTGTCACCCTCTTCCTCCTCATCGCCCGAGCTAACTGACGACACCACCCATTGACTGGCAAGTGTATATGGCGCAGCACGTGTAGCATTATCATCTACATAGGCATTTGTCATAAAATCATCGCCTAAAGCGTTCGTCTGACTCTTCACGTCATCCTCAAAGTGAATACTGAATCTTACAGCACCACCGCCAGGTGGAGGATCAGTCCGCATTTTCACACCCTTACCCCCCACAGCCCCCTCTTCTTGACTAATAATCTCTTTCGCTAAAGATTCTTTCCCTCCACCTCCTTCCTCTGCGTCTTGACCGACAAAGTCCACCAGCCCGTCATCTCGGGCAACAAAGATCTCCTCTTTATCAAGATCACATGTAGCACCAATAATATCCCGACGCTCAGGTAATAACCGCTGCTGTACGTGTAATGGTAAGTCATCTTTCTCGCTCCCACCAGGGGGCTGATCAACATTCATCTCAATTGACTTCAGCCCCTCTGGAACGCTACGACTGCCAGCGACGGTGCGTCCTCCAACATCCCTTTTCAGATTGTCAATAAGTGGAGACAATGATCGACGGGCAGGACTTTGTTCTTGGCCTTGATCAGGAGCACCACTTTCTGAGAACTTGGCACCTTTTTGCTCCAACTGTAATCCTTGAATCTTAACGTGTTTCTGTCGGTCTGAAAGTGATGTGCTATGTTGCGAGTCCTCCCTCACAGATTTCAAAATATTACGCAATTGGCTATCCAACATAACAAGATGAGAGTCTGGCCGCATAGGACCAATAGGCGATTGTCTCTTTTGTGGAATTTTCGAAGAACTTTCGGCGTCAACTGGTCTATCACTTTTCTGTTCACCTAAGTCTCTTACAACCCCCGATTCCAGCCGAGGCGATTTTGGAGCATCGACAACTTCCACATCAACAGTGTCGGGCAGTGGTGGCAGTTTCTTTGGAGATCCCAGTGGACTATCCACTGGTCGAGAATTGAGTATCATGTCATGGACATTACGACGGAGCCTTTCCATGCCGTCTGGCGGTTGTTCCTGGTCACTAAGATTTTCATCAACGTTTACATCTGTGGCGTACTTGTGGGAACCTCCAGGTGTATGGACACCTTGTACCAAGCTGCAAAGTCAAGAAAAAGTCGCAATTTTAATCATTTCAAAGTTGCTTCTTCCAATTTTCAAGCGTAAATCCACAAAGATATTGGCAAATGTGAAATACCCACCCTGCTACACCTCTTGTCTCCTTAGTACCAACAGGTGGTGTCGTGGTGGTTGTAGTGGTCAAAGAACCGTCCCCGCATCCCTTCTCCCAATCAAATGGATCAGCATCCCGAATCCCCTTCCGTCTCATGCACTGGTCAAACAAGGAATGTAACATCTGGTAGTCGGGTTTATCAAAGTAGTCAAGAGCAGCAATGTGATCTAGGAATGTCTTGAATTCAGACGGCATGTGTTTTAGCAGAAGGTAATTGTCGTATTTCTCCTTCATGATCCCGACTTGTTCTTTGTCTTTGATTTTCCGCCAGGGGAGTTGACCGATGACGAACTCTACTAACATGTAGAAGAGTGACCACAGGTCATCATGTCGGCCCATCTCCTGCAAAGAGATTAAAGATACTGCGTTATTTGCAGGCCACAATGACTAAGTTAGCTGGTACACCATCATGGTGGATGACTGTAAATAGCATAAAATAGGTTGCAATCAGTATCAACAGTCCATTTTTGCAAAAAATAGGGATGATACAGTGCGTGGCGCAGTTGTTCAGTGTCTGACTCAATACCGAGAGGTCAAGGGTTTGATACCCAGCCGAGTCGCCACTTTCTAGTGCAGAAATACAAAGTAACTGACTCTCTTTACCTCTTTATCCTGGGGGGATACTACATACATTCACATGGATTGAAGAAATGTCATTAGTACCAAGTTTAGCTCCACAATGATGCAATTAATCAATAGAATCATTAATGACGATAGTAATTACTCATTATGCGCTGAGACAGAATGTGATGTAGACAGCATCGAACGTACGCTCACCAAGATGTGATTTTGTAGCTATATTTAGATCAGACAATCCAGAACAAGTGTTCGATGACTGTTCAGTCGGTGCATTCTTTTTCTGCTCAAGAACTCAATTAAGTTCCACACAACGATTTTTCCGTGACTGTGGTATTAGCAGTCCTGTATGTTCAGAGATGCAGGCTACAGAGACGAACACCCAGATCGTTTTCCTCAAGAGTCATACACAGTGTTAGTCTTCTAACCTTTGCTGATCTGATGTGGCAGGATTCTGGAGAATTATACGAAATCAATAAAGGCGGCTACAGACAAGAAATGTGACTTTTTTTAGTCCATGACACAAATGCTGAGACTGAGAGTCAGGAAGAGCAAGTTGGCTCTCCATGGGCAACTCAGCTGTAAAAATCTGTGGGCAGTCTTGAGTCGAGTCATAAGAATAAAGACTAGCAAATGCTTTTACTTCAGATTTGTACAGCATTGCCTAGTGCATCTGTATATTGCAAAATTCAAGTAAAAGCATTTGCTGTCTATTCATATGACCCATTGTCTCCACAAATTTTAGACTGGTCTTGTTCCCGTAGTGTGTCTTTTCAATACAGCATCACGACGTAAGCACAATTGCCACAACACTATCAGACACATCCATCGATTTTTGGACACCACACTGGCCCAAACCACTGATTAATCACAAACTCCACAAATAAAGACTTACTCGGTTTTTATGTGCATTGACTGACGCATATCGGACAGTTCCTCTGAAGCCTGCAGCAGCTCTCGGAGCTCGTACTTCTCCAGCAGTGTTGGTATACTGTCGAGCGAGACCGAAGTCAAGCATGTAGACTTTCTTGGCATTGACGGGCAAGCGGCCGACAGCAAAGTTTGACTGAAATGAACACAGCATTGCTTACATGCAGGACTGGGTAAATGACAAACATCAAGAAGAAACTAGACAGAGCTGGTTAAGGTTTCAGTGGTGGAAAACTACAACGGACTTCAGTGTCAATTGGTGGTCCCTACGCAAATACCTGACAGGCAGTCAGTTTCTCACAACCAAACAATGTGATGATCAAAACACACGGAGGTAGTAGAACACTGCACTTCATGTAACATCATTTTGACTCAACCACATGAGTCATAGATGTATTATAACCCACAGCATACAAGGATGTATAACCACCTCAACCGAAGGTGTAGTAAGCCGAACACTATGAATTGCTCTTTAATCAACTATGCCGCTCACACTGACACTAACGGCCTACAAGGAAGCCAGAACTACCTGTACGTAACGTGAATTCAATTGCAAAAACATCTGTGTTCATCAGTGGTTATCACCATCTACTGTAAGCATGGGAATTTCTATACGCCTTTTTGTTTTTTGATTTCAAGAACAAAGGGAGAAATGACATGCAACAGCATGAAAATTTCACCCTCATACTGTATTTAATTTATGAGCTTCTGTCGAGCTTTCCAGTGTGTTGATTGGACATGATTCATCATACTAAGTAAATTCCCTTCATTGAATCCATAGGATAAGCAATTCATGAATCATTCAACATTCAAACTGACTGCAACTGTAGACTCAGTGAATTGGCCTTGCCTTTCTAAAGTAAGGTATGGTCTGTTGAAACACCAAACATTCGGAAGAGATTGCAATGGACAACCTGTGGAGTTCTGACCTTCAGTGTGGTCACATTATCCTTATGCCAACCACTTTTTAATTCCACCATTTTTT
This sequence comes from Notospermus geniculatus, assembly GCA_002633025.1. Lineage (NCBI taxonomy): Eukaryota > Metazoa > Nemertea > Pilidiophora > Heteronemertea > Lineidae > Notospermus > Notospermus geniculatus. The sequence goes on from NMRB01000170.1 coordinate 304,415, forward strand.
TTCAAGAAATGAACACAAGAGGTGGGCAGGAAATAAAAACAGTGAAATCTCAGGTAAATCTCAGGAAAGCACATTCTAGAAACTCTCATCTACAATGAAGTGAATACTGGAACAGAATGTAGATGGTATCCTGTGGTGTTGCCAGTGTCTTATTATGTCAGTTACAATTTCACTACGCTACAACGAATCTCTGCTGCTGCACTTTACTTTAGGTTTGAAATCAAAGCAAATGTTTAGCAACGACTTTTATTTGGCTTTCAAGGACAACCATGATCTGTGCCAGCAAGAGTAAATACTCATACTCACAGGTTTAACATCCCTGTGAAGGAAACCAACGGAGTGTATGCTCTCAATGGCTTCAAGGATCTGTCTCCCAAGACGCAGCGTGGTACTCGTGGAAAATACACCCCTTGGCTGACTGCGGCGCAGCTCTGCCAGGTTCTTGCCTTGAAGGGACATGACGACGTAGTTGAACCGATCGTTGCGTCCACATCCTATGAACCGACAGACATGATCCTTGCCTGAAAATAGGAAGACAGGGCTTCAAGACTCGTCTAATACTTAGGCCAGACTTTTTTTATAAGTTGGTTCGCGGATCCGCCGCCTGGGAAAAGGCTGGGAACAAGAAAAAAATAAAATCACTTTTTTTCACAGTTCTCAGGGCCGCCGCCCCGAAATATGCCAAAATGAAAAAAAAATTAAAATTTTATTTTTATTTTTATCCCGCCCGCCGATCCTGTANCGCATATCGGACAGTTCCTCTGAAGCCTGCAGCAGCTCTCGGAGCTCGTACTTCTCCAGCAGTGTTGGTATACTGTCGAGCGAGACCGAAGTCAAGCATGTAGACTTTCTTGGCATTGACGGGCAAGCGGCCGACAGCAAAGTTTGACTGAAATGAACACAGCATTGCTTACATGCAGGACTGAGTAAATGGCAAACATCAAGAAGAAACTAGACAGAGCTGGTTAAGGTTTTAGTGGTGGAAAACTACAACAGACTTCAGTGTCAATTGGTAGTCCCCACTCAAATAACTGACAGGCAGTCAGTTTCTCAACCTAACAATGTGATGATCAAAACACATGGATGTAGAACACTGCATTTCATGTAGCATTGTTTTGACTCAACCACGTGAGTCATAGATGTATTATAACCCACAGCATACACGGATGTATAACCACCTCAACCGAAGGTGTAGTATGCCGAACACTATGAATTGCTCTTTAATCAACCATGCCGCTCACACTGACACTAACGGCCTACAAGGAAGCCAGAACTACCTGTACGTAACGTGAATTCAATTGCAAAAACGTCTGTGTTCATCAGTGGTTATCACCATAGTGTAAGCATGGGAATTTCTATACGCCTTTTTGTTTTCTGATTTCAAGAACAAAGGGAGAAATGACATACAAGAGCATGAAAATTTCACCCTCGTGTACTGTATTTATGAGCTTCTGTAGAGCTTTCCAGTGTGTGGTTACATCATGTTGCTTTGGACATGATTCATCAACTAACTAAATTCCCTTCATTGAATCCATAGGATAAGCAATTCATGAATCATTCAACATTCAAACTGACTGCAACTGGAGACTGTCAGTGATTGGCCTTGCCTTTCTAAAGTAAGGTATGGTCTGTTGAAACACCAAACATTCGGAAGAGATTGCAATGGACAACCTGTGGAGTTCTGACCTTCAGTGTGGTCACATTATCCTTATGCCAACCACTTTTTAATTCCACCATTTTTTTTCAAGAAATGAACACAGGAGTTGGGCAGGAAATAAAAACAGTGAAATCTCAGGTAAATCTCAGGAAAGCACATTCTAGAAACTCTCATCTACAATGAAGTGAATACTGGAACAGAATGTAGATGGTATCCTGTGGTGCTGCCAGTGTCTTATTATGTCAGTTACAATTTCACTACACTACAACGAATCTCTGCTGCTGCACTTTTGCTGCACTACTGCTGCACTTTTGAAATCAAAGCAATTGTTTAGCAACGACTTTGGCTTTCAAGGACAACCATGACCTGTGCCAGCAAGAGTCAATACTCATACTCACAGGTTTAACATCCCTGTGAAGGAAACCAACGGAGTGTATACTCTCAATGGCTTCAAGGATCTGCCTCCCAAGACGTAGCGTGGTACTCGTGGAAAATACACCCCTTGGCTGACTGCGGCGCAGCTCTGCCAGGTTCTTGCCTTGAAGGGACATGACGACATAGTTGAACCGATCGTTGCGTCCACATCCTATGAACCGACAGACGTGATCCTTGCCTGAAAATAGGAAGACAGGGCTTCAAGACTCGTCTAATACTTACGACCAGGTTCTAGTATCCAAATCATGAACTCGGGCTTCTAAACTTTTGGTTCATGTAGGCTACAATATGAGCAAACATATCATGATGTTAGTCAAGCCAGGTTATTCAATACGGTACATAATCCGAAAACATCACCCCCAAACTCGGCTGCCATGCCTCCAATCCCACCGTTTCAGAAATACTCCATACCTTGCAATTTTTTAAGGACGGCCACCTCCATTTTGAGCACTTGTTTGGGCTGTTTGGAGGACTCTAGCTTGAGGGCGACGGTCTCTTTGCTGACCAGGTCCAACCCTTCGTAGATCTCTCCAAAACCACCACCGCCAATTTTCTTGGTCTGAAACAGTCAGAGGGTTACAGTACAAATTGGAGCAAAGCCAAAGGCAAAGAAAATATCTTTAACATGGTAATCTCAAGAGATCTTTCCCACAATATCTAGTACAACACAATTACTGCCAATGGTCACCGTTCTACCCTTGAGTCGAGCAACCAACATCCAAACTATGGAGAATACTAAGCAGGCTTCTGTTCTACATCAGTTTCATTCCCACACTGGCACAGCCTGTGCAGGGCTTTCGAATTATACCGACACCCGGCAGGATCATCCATACTACATACACAGCTACGATGGTATACATCATCTACTTCCACTGCAACGCTCGCAATTGCTCTAAGTCTGATTCAGTTATGTCATGTGTGGAATACTGGTTGTGACAAAAGCGAGTTTTTGCATCTACTCAGTGAGCCAACGACTACGCTTATCTGTTGTTTGGTATACTCAGACAATAGAAAACCGTACGTTAAGATCGTATTGTAGGCCTATTCGGGCGACTGCGAAAACTCGCTAATGAGTCAAGGTGCCTGCTAGTGCTACATCAATTAAAGTTGCCCCTACTATAAGCTTGAACATCATGTTCATTTTCTATCTTCTGCTCATTTATAATCTTCCAACATGTCCAAAACAATGCAGGGAATGTAAATTCACGAATTCATCCAATTCCAGGGGATTATTCTTCAGCACGTCAGCCACAAATCAACGTTACAGCTTACCACTTTCCATCTGTCCTTGACGACACTCCCAGGCTGCAGGAGGTCTTCTGATACAGTGGAGGGCATCCTTGTACTATCTTTTCTCTTTGATTAGGGATAATCTCATCGTGGAAGGTGAACTAGTGTACACCTTCATTGCTGAAGTGAACCTGCCGAATACAAAACAAGAATACATTATCATCACCAAAAGTCTGTACAGTACCAGCACGTAGGCTAAAAGCCATTGGTGAAAACAAAATGTTGTACCAAAATGTTTGTAATCTGATGATTTTCCGATCACGTGTATTGCCAAATCATGAGTGACTGTGGCAATCGAATGGGTTAATCCTGTTGCCAGGCGCCACGACGGAATACACGACATGTACACTGACATGATTGATATGAACGCAGAATGAATCGATGCTCGTCATCATTCCCGGCGAGACGCTGGATATGGCAATACCAACGATAATACAGTGTACACTGGAAGGACATACATGTAGAGTAGGCAAATGACCAATGCAAATGACCAATGGTAAAAGACACAACAAATATATCCATGGAATCAGAGGTCAACTCTCGCTTGCTATCTATTGTCTGCCAAGACAACATGGCAAAAATATGTGCATATTTTGGCCGAATGAACGCATCTGACTCCATACGTTCTCAAAGCAATCCCAGAATCTGCTGAAATCAATGACGGACTGTAGAAATGTACATGGGCTAATAACAATACATCTCTGCCGTTTGCGATGTGCTAGTACAACCTACAAAGCCTGCCAAACCAAATCCTAAAAATATGGCTGTACAACACCACCCAACTAGGGATTTCCATGTAATCATTGAATATAGATCTTGTCGCATTATCAGAAGAGATGATGGTAACCACTTACGGTAAAAAGAACCAAGGGTATGTTCGTGTACATTTCTGAGGTTACATTCTCTGATTTCAGATGCAATGACTTTCACCACCAGTGTACCTAAAAGTACACTGGCGCATTCATGATTGTATACGTGACCACATACGGTGACTGATCTTATTACCTTTGGTTTGGTCATGAGATTTTAGCAAAGGCCAAATCGCTGAAGCAGAAGCTTTTATTGGAGATCAAACGACAAAGGTTTATGACATAGCAGCTTGGCTATCTGCCCCACCCCACCCCAAATCTGGAACATATTCTGCTTTACTAGAGAGATTGTGCATGGTTCTGTCCCCATTACCAATCCTCAGAAAAAACTGATTGAATAGAATTCCTTTCTAAGGTTTCCATTCTTATAGAATATGGCCTCTTGAACAATCTACCTTCTCCCACAAACTCATTACTAAATGAATCTCAAGAGTCTATTTGATCTGGGAGTCGTTTCCTATTGATGGATGGGGCACGGAATCAATGCGTCTGCCAGATTTACTATCCATCTTCATCGTGAACAGAACCTATGATTTAATAGGCAAACTGGTTATAGTTACACTGACAGGTGGTTACCGGTATGTTCGGCGGTGGGTGCTACAACTCAGTGGACATAACTTAGAATCCAGAAGCTGAGGTTCTTGTGCTACAGCAGTAGGCTTCACCAACTTAGCTTGCTGTAACACAGGGAGTTCTCAGGGACAAATCACAGACCAATCGAGGTTTTGCAATGATGTCATCCTGGCGGCCATTCTGGAGGACACGGGGCGCAGAGTTGTGAGCCGACTGTGATATGTGACTTGCGTGAAGTGCGCCACGCCATTGTTTGACGTAACGTCATTGGGGCATGCACGGCTCATTTCGCTGCACCTCTGCAACATGTCTCCTCCAGCAAGGCGGCTTGTGACGTCTGCAAAGCTTCTATTGCAGGGAGGTAGGCCTACCAGTACCACTTCACCACTGCGCAATAGCATTGAAGGGCTGACAATAGAATTAGATGAACTTAAAGAAGAGATCCAGTTAGCCTTCCAATTGCAAGAAATCAACTGAAATGCATCTTTTGACAACCAGAGCATGTGTTTCACCAATTACCAGTGAAAAGGCATGAAGAACCATATGATGGAGTACACACTCCCTGCAACATCAAAATCGATCTGATTAGAGATCCAACGATACCTTGAGGCAATGTTCTGAAGTTTCTTTCTGCGTGGAGTAAGCTAACCACAGCTGTGGTTATGAAAGTAATACACAAATCGACTGGAATGGTTTTTGCCAGCTTGAACCGTGCTGATCAACAAAATTCCAATCTTTAGTAGATATTCCTGGTTACATGCAGAACCATGGCATAAGATTAACATGATTAAGACAACACTAGGGCCTTTCAAATATATTTCAGAGGGTGTCCTATCCAGACCTTTTATGTCACGGGCTATGAACATGGAATGAAACTGACAAACGTGTAACCGACAAACGCACCATCAATCTATCTCCTGAGACTGCTCTGTAGCACAAGTTCTGTAGCCTGCTGCAAGTAATCAATAGATGTAAGCATGGATACAGTCTGAGGATGATATAGATAAATTGGATCCCTTGGGGCTCATCGTCATATGTAACTATACCAATGTTTGTATAATATCACACGGTGGTTTCTGCGTTCAAATAAGAATGACATTTGAATGTAATCGACTGAGCTGAAAGTTCACATCCGGGGGCACACCCTGGTGTTTGGACTCATCGCCAGACTCTGAGGGCCGTATTCAAGAAGCTTCCTTAAGTGTAAGGTCAACCTTAATCTTTTGTATTCTACCCTGCAAACAATAGCTAAAGGTCGACCTCACACTTAAGGAAGCTTCTTGAATACGGCCCTGAGTCTGACCCTGTTTGTGGGAAGTACCGGTAGTCTATCTCTATGCCACTGACGAAAACCGACGGATGCCTACAGTGAAAGCGCAGGACATGAGCAACATGGCGAGCTCTCTGTAGCCTCCATCCTATGAAAATGACTGCACAATGGATGGTAAAGAATCTCTACACATGACAGTGAGGCGTGACAGGAGATGAATGAAATACGCCTCAGTATAGAAGCAGCTGCTATATGATGGTTCTTGTACCATGGAAATTAGTATTGGATGATGCATGGATACTGAGAGGAATTAGGAAACGGTTGCGAGATGATATATCGCTGCCATTTATGGATAGAGGGTTTGCTACAGCTGGCATATTTGCAGTTGGCAGTTTCATGGCTATAAAATGAGGTACCACACAATAGTGGAGGAATGGTCAAAAGAGTGTGCAGTACGGGAACTTCGGAAAGAACGTCGGTGCTGCATGGTGAGAACTGAGTCTGGAGACTCACGAGATCATGATTTTGATGCCCGGTCGAGTCTCCTTTTCGAATTGGCAACTGATCTGAAGGATTCAGTGAATGGGCTGAATGAGCTGCTCAAAAGTCACCCAGAGGAATCGGAACGAGTCATTTTTGGTTTAGGCCTAGGGCGGCTTGGAGATATGTGTAGGCCTATGTGTGGATTTTATGGTAATGCCGATAACAGTGGGTAATTGGTATACAATGATGGGATGTGGACACCTGAACCATGGAGGGGTGTACATGTACCTCTTCATGGTTTGGGTGTTATGTGATACATGCTCCGAGTCACGGTTCAGTTCGTTCGAGCCTACCCGGGTCCGCACATTGGGGAAGATACGCATCATGATACGCATGTGCAGAAAGCGTATATATACCTGACCGTAGAATGACTGCATTACTCTCGGATAGAGTTGGCAACCAGGCGGCGGTGTAGTCTGACAAATGTACCAAACTAAAATTCTGACTGCAAATAATAATTGCACTCTCTGCTTACTCAATTCCACGTCTGATACTACTTGTTTGCTTCGCAGACTGGCCGTGTTGCGACATTCCGGGAACATGGCATCAAGTCATGTGTGGGCTACTGCCCCTCTCACTGTCTCAGCAATAATCAGAGGGATGTGAATAAGCAGCAGTAGATGAAATTCTTTACTGAATGAGAAATCCCCCATCATCAAATCATCAAATCATCAATTTTCCATGGGGATCACCGTGCACATGGCTTGGCAACATGTGCAATGGGTGTTGTCCCGTGAAGCGTTGTCTTATTCTTAGTCATCAGTGACAGCAGATGGCTGCCATCATGACATGCAGCAAATCAGAAAAAATACAACATATTAAGATTTGCCTCTCTTCCATAGCATAGGAAGACAGCATGCTTGGCATGGTATGCACGAAAAAACATGCTGTCAGACCTAAGATTTCAATCCATGTGATTTTAGTATGAAATGTTCAACAACCCACAAGATCAGCATGAAAGTCTGCAAACGTGCTCATGCTCAGAGAACCATCGATCACAAAAAATTGAAAATGAAAAATATTANGCTATCTGCCGCACCCCACCCCAAATCTGGAACATATTCTGCTTTACTAGAGAGATTGTGCATGGTTCTGTCCCCATTACCAATCCTGAGAAAAAACTGATTGAATAGAATTCCTTTCTAAGGTTTCCATTCTTATAGAATATGGCCTCTTGAACAATCTACCTTCTCTCACAAACTCATTACTAAATGAATCTCAAGAGTCTATTTGATCTGGGAGTCGTTTCCTATTGATGGATGGGGCACGGAATCAATGCGTCTGCCTGCAGTTTTACTATCCATCTTCATCATGAACAGAACCTATGATTTAATAGGCAAACTGGTTATAGTTACACTGACAGGTGGTTACCAGTATTCGGCGGTGGGTGCTACAACTCAGTGGACATAACTTAGAATCCAGAAGCTGAGGTTCTTGTGCTACAGCAGTAGGCTTCACCATCTTAGCTTGCTGTAACACAGGGAGTTCTCAGGGACAAATCACAGACCAATCGAGGTTTTGAAATGACGTCATCCTGGCGGCCATTCTGGAGGACACAGGGCACAGAGTTGTGAGCCAACTGTGATGTGACTTGTGTGAAGTGCGCCACGCCATTGTTTGATGTAACGTCATTGGGGCATGCACGGCTCATTTCGCTGCGCCTCTGCAGCATGTGTCCTCCAGCATGGCGGCTTGTGACGTCATATGCAAAGCTTCTATTGCAGGGAGGTAGGCCAACCACTTCACCACTGCGCAATAGCATTGAAGGGCTGACAGTAGAATTAGATGAACTTAAAGAAGAGATCCAGTTAGCCTTCCAATCGCAAGAAATCAACTGAAATGCATCCTTTGACAACCAGAGCATGTGTTTCACCAATTACCAGTGAAAAGGCATGAAGAACCATGATGAAGTACACACTCCCTGCAACATCAAAATCGATCTGATTAGAGATCCAACGATACCTTGAGGCAATGTTCTGAAGTTTCTTTCTGCGTGGAGTAAGCTAACCACAGCTGTGGTTATATGAAAGTAATACACAAATCGACTGGTTTTTGCCAGCTTGAACCGTGCTGATCAACAAAATTCCAATCTTTAGTAGATATTCCTGGTTACATGCAGAACCATGGCATAAGATTAACATGATTAAGACAACACTAGGGCCTTTCAAATATATTTCAGAGGGTGTCCTATCCAGACCTTTTATGTCACGGGCTATGAACATGGAGAAACTGACAAACGTGTAACCGACAAACCCACCATCAATCTATCTCCTGAGACTGCTCTGTAGCACAAGTTCTGTAGCCTGCTGCAAGTAATCAATAGATGTAAGCATGGATACAGTCTGAGGATGATATAGATAAATTGGATCCCTTGGGGCTCATAGTCATATGTAACTATACCAATGTTTGTATAATATCACACGGTGGTTTCTGCGTTCAAATAAGAATGACATTTGAATGTAATCGACTGAGCTGAAAGTTCACATCCGGGGGCACACCCTGGTGTTTGGACTCATCGCCAGACTCTGAGGGCCGTATTCAAGAAGCTTCCTTAAGTGTAAGGTCAACCTTAATCTTTTGTATTCTACCCTGCAAACAATAGCTAAAGGTCGACCTCACACTTAAAAGTCTTCTTGAATACGGCCCTGAGTCTGACCGTTTGTGGGAAGTTACCGGGTAGTCTATCTCTATGCCACTGACGAAAACCGACGGATGCCCACAGTGAAAGTGCAGGACATGAGCAACACGGCAAGCTCTCTGTAGCCTCCATCCTATGAAAATGACTGCACAATGGAGATGGTAAAGAATCTCTACACATGACAGGAGATGAATGAAAATACGCCTCAGTACAGAAGCAGCTGCTATATGACGGTTCTTGTACCATGGAAATTAGTATTGGATGATGCATGGATACTGAGAGGAATTAGGAAACGGTTGCGATATGATATATTGCTGCCATTTATGGATGAGGGTTTGCTACAGCTGGCATATTTGCAGTTGGCAGTTTCATGGCTATAAAATGAGGTACCACACAATAGTGGAGGAATGGTCAAAAGAGTGTGCAGTACGGGAACTTCGGAAAGAACGTCGGTGCTGCATGGTGAGAACTGAGTCTGGAGACTCACGAGATCATGATTTTGATGCCCGGTCGAGTCTCCTTTTCGAATTGGCAACTGATCTGAAGGATTCAGTGAAAATGGGCTGAATGAGCTGCTCAAAAGTCACCCAGAGGAATCGGAACGAGTCATTTTTGGTTTAGGCCTAGGGCGGCTTGGAGATATGTGTAGGGCTATGTGTGGATTAATGGTAACGTCGATAACAGTGGGTTGGTATACAATGATGGGATGTGGACACCTGAACCATGGAGGGGTGTACATGTACCTCTCCATGGTTTGGGTGTTATGTGATACATGCTCCGAGTCACGGTTCAGTTCGTTCGAGCCTACCCGGGTCCGCACATTGGGGAAGATACGCATCATGATACGCATGTGCAGAAAGCGTACATATATACATGTATACCTGACCGTAGAATGACTCCATTACTCTCGGATAGAGTTGGCAACCAGGCGGCGGTGTAGTCTGACAAATGCACCAAACTAAAATTCTGACTGCAAATAATAATTGCACTCTCTGCTTATTCAATTCCACGTCTGATACTACTTGTTTGCTTCGCAGACTGGCCGTGTTGCGATATTCCGGGAACATGGCATCAAGTCATGTGTGGGCTACTGCCCCTCTCACTGTCTCAGCAATAATCAGAGGGATGTGAATAAGCAGCAGTAGATGAAATTCTTTACTGAATGAGATCCCCCATCATCAAATCATCAATTTTCCATGGGGATCACCGTGCACATGGCTTGGCAACATGTGCAATGGGTGTTGTCCCGTGAAGCGTTGTCTTATTCTTAGTCATCAGTGACAGCAGATGGCTGCCATCATGACATGCAGCAAATCAGAAAAAATACAACATATTAAGATTTGCCTCTCTTCCATAGCATAGGAAGACAGCATGCTTGGCATGGTATGCACGAAAAAACATGCTGTCAGACCTAAGATTTCAATCCATGTGATTTTAGTATGAAATGTTCAACAACCCACATGACAAATGCATGATAACATGAAAGTCTGCAAACGTGCTCATGCTCAGAGAACCATCGATCACAAAAAATTGAAAATGAAAAATATTACGCTCGAGTGATTTATGGATGAACAGATTTTGAGTGAGATGATTCATATGTGACCTGGTGGTTTTAGATGGATACACTAACATGATGAATTGAACACCCCAGCCTGTAACCAAGACTGGATCGATATTACACGCTCAGTCATGTCATAGTCCATGCAATCAGCACATAAATTCTTGACAAACATTGAACGCACATCTCATTTTGTAACGACTCCATACAGGTTGGTAGGAGCTGCCATGGTACGCAAAATGGTACGTCGTGCCTCTGGTGGCAAAGGTCGAAGGCAAAGTTTTGATATGAAAGACGCCAAAAATAAACACCGCTGCCAACAAAACAGCACGCCCAGCAAAGAGAATGCACAGCTCTTGAAATACAAGATTTTTCTCTATACTTTGTTCTCCAAAACCTTACATGCCTTAGGTAAGAAATGTAGCAAAGCATCTCCTTTATAAAACCTCAATTCAATCAGCAGAAGAGTACATGTGTTTTGAAAGTGCTAAGAGCATCTGGCAGTATCAATTTCAGAGCTCATTGATCTTATTATAATGTGTTGTTGGGAATGTAAGAGACCTTCTAGACGTGCTAAGCCTGGCATCTTGGAAAGAGACGAAGATCTTACTAACTTAGATCCTTTGACTTGACAGAGAAAGGATGGCTGGGTAATCTGACNCACCATTGTTTTAGCTAATTAGGGCATCAGCTGGAGACAAACTCCACATTTTTGTTTTTCCACTGTCCATCTGGTACATTTGGTGCAGCTGTAGTTCAAAATGGCCAGGGCATTTCAAAGATATTTGACATTTTTAGAAAACAGGATTCTGAAAATTTGGTGAGTGGACCAAGCCCTTAAAAATGCCGATTTTTAGACCCCCTCCCCCTGTACGCATTGGCTCCCCCCTCCCCCCCGTACGGGTGTACACCAAGGGACTACTTTATTACTTGTGAAATCAGAGCAGACAACCCGAGCAGTTGAACACTGACTTTTAGTACCTCATTCAGTACCATTGTGGTGCCACAGTCGGATGGCATGTGATCTGCATGCATATGCTAAGACATGCAGGAACCCGGCACAGGAAACGGCTAACCAACCTCACAGTGCAGTGGGGTGACATCTGAAACCAAGTCAAGTTTATTTCATGTAAGTTCTGGCCACATGTGCAATTACCAATATGATTCCCTTTATTTTCATGGTACCGGACCGGTATGTAGCTCACTGCATTCAAGCAGTTTTTAATTTCTTCAGAATGGTTCTTGGGTTGCGTAATGTACGCAAGACTATATAACCCCTCCCCCTCACTCCCCCTGTATGCATTGTGTACGCTTTTTCATAGACCCCCTTCCCCGCAGTCAGTGCATACGTTCTTAATGGATGCTTCCTACCGCCTCATACACAGACAGTTCACCTAAGAATTGATAAGATACTGGCTAGGCATGAGCTGCCGATCGCCATAATATCTGCCTGAAACACCACATGCCACAATTGTGGACGTCTGAGATGAGAAACCCAAAGGCAAGGGGTATGCCTCGAGGCAGCAAGGAAGCCAGACATGCCAAATCATGTCAACAACTCCTCAGGAAAACATGACTACATGTAACTATGTACTGTGGCGGTCTAGGAAAACCTGGCGGATGTCGCTGAATGATCAACAAGGGCTGTCAGAGATTGCCTGTGTATTGATTTGATCTACCACTGTTTACCTATTACGTAGTACATTTCAGCTATTGAAATGTGAGGGTTCACCAAGGCCATAAACACTTTCCTCAAATATGACATCCGCCAGGTTTTCCTAGACCGCCACACATATAGACTACCATGACTACCAGTACCCGATTTTGGAACGACGTTTTAGCTGATTCGAGATACCTTAGACTGCAACAGCAGACTACTCCCAGAAGTTCATCATCATGAGGTTTTCGTCTAACAATAACATGACTGAATCTGAATTCTGATAAAACGAAGTCCAATGAATAATCCAACATGTTATTCCTTCATCTCGCCACAGATGACACTCAACACCATCCAAGGGTTACCCATGTCATCTCACCATCGAGAATACTTCTCCGTGATTCATTCCAAAATGACTCTGCCACGTGTATGGGGAATCGACCATAGCAACGGTGTCTGGGTTACCGAGTCTACAGCCAATACACGATCATATAAGACAGTACGACAGTATACAAGTTGCATGCCTGCTACTAGTACCCACCCACACATCGCCATGATTACCCACAATCCTAACGCCCAACAAGACATTTGAAGATAGAATACAGATAATCTTGTTTCATATTCCACATTTTCTTTTGGCCTCAAGGCATCACTCCATCATAACACTGATCCAAGTACAAGCTATCAACTGTTAGCATCTGTACATTACTTCAAAACCATAAATAACACAATCAATGGCAAATCAATGAACTGCAGCAGCAGCAAAATATAATCGTCATTAATTCACTATTAAACAACCATTTCATGATCCTACCCTACATGTATGATGCGTCATTCTACATGTTCTAGGTATGCGTAGCTAATGGCAAATGGTGATTAGCAGGCAAGCTAAAACGAAAGTATGGATGCCATCGCAAGATCATTTAAGGAAGTCGATTTATTAGCTAGTTCTGTACTACATCTAACAAACATGACCAAGAACTGACACTTGACTACATGTGTATGTGACCCGATCTAGCAAAAGTGGGTGCAAGTCACAAACGAAGGAAGGGTTTGGCCTAGCAACACAATAGCTGAAATGTACGTCTCTGCAGGTTGACAATAGTAGTGGACAGCAGTGACAATACTTAGTAAACTGATGACCAGTGATGATCACCTGCGACATGTGCCTACTTTTGGCAGATCGGGTCACAAATATGCCAACCCGAAAGCTAGCCTCACCACACCAAAATATATGAATAGAGAGCTGAGTGCCAAATAAAGCTTTGTCAATCAGCTCATCGCATAGACAACATTGGGCATATAATACATCACAGTGTCTATGTATGATGAAGCCATATTTGACGAGCAAAATTTTTTCGGCAGCCATACCTGAATAATGTCAACCAACTGGGTATCAATACCGAATGAAATCCAATCGATGTCAACACCATGACTCAGCCATCAGAGTGCTTGCTGAGCCATTGCTTCCATGGAGACCGCTGTCACAGAGGAGAGTGATGCCACAAGTGGAGGAAGTTCAATCATGCTGTGGAAACAGGAGCGTTGATTGTTTGGGTCGTTTTCTCAAAGCCATCCGGTACATGTTTTTCAGACACAGCAACTAGGCGACAGCATCTGATGGTATGGTAATCTAAATGGCAACAGAGCTGTCACGGCAGATTGAAAGCAATGGTATGCACCAGTGTTCAAAACACATCGGTCATCATTATCAAAGTGTCACTGATGTGTGACAGAAGATAGCCTACATGTACTTTTTGGATTAGGGTTTCTGTGGAATTTGAATTTCCATGAAAATCCTGGTAAACATGGTAAAAACTAAGATAAGATCAACAAATTATCCATTTTACAGAGGTCCTTCTTCAATAGCAGTGACAACAGAAACCCGTAAACAAGGACCGCACCAATCCACAAAATATCAGTCTGTGTGTGGCATACAAGCTACATCATAGAGAGTGGTGTTACAGCCTGTTACATCGTACCTCCCTCTCAACAAAGACCCGTGCTCTCTGTCCCTTTCTTTGTTGTTTGAGACTGTGATTGTGATTCCATGGGGTCACAATTAGATCGCATAAACTGACACTACAGGAGGACTTGATGACAAGGTCGAAGTATGAAAGGATAAAACTGTGGCCATTTTTTGCCTGGTGTCAGAGTGAGTTCCTACACTTGTACAACAGAAAGAAAGAAAACATGGGACACAGAGAACACCTGCGGAGGTGAACTTTTAGCATATTGGGAAATCAGTTCAATCCAGTAGAACTGTCATTTCAAACCACACCGGAGGGCAAAATCCAATATGAAGAAGATTTTGCCATGCATCGCTGAAATGATGAAACACTGCTTCCATGGAGACCATCACTTTAGCGGGAGAGAAAGAGCATAGACCCTAATTATAAGGGGTAAAGGTCAAGGGTTAGCGACAGTGGCAACACTAACAGCTGTAGAGGCAATGATCATACATGTATTGACTACATGTACGGATATCAGTTGAGCTATTTGTCACAAACACAGCTTATCATGGGATCAGAATCTACCACATCAAGATTTAACATGCCTAATGTCAGCTGTAGTTGTTGCCACACAGAAGAGGATCAGTGGAGATAGTAATAGCCTACATTGTACACACTGTTTGCTATATATAGTGTCCAATCTCCAGACTCATTGGGCCAAAGATGCCAAATGGGTAGTCCAACGCAGGTGCGGATCCAGGGGGCACACCCGGCCCAAGCCCCCACCCTATTTTTGGTGACCAACATTAGAAAAATTGCCCTTTTTCAAAGTGCCACATACATGCACAGTAATTGCCTTGTAAGTTGTAGGCCTAATTTGTCCCCGAGTTGCTTGGAAATCGCTCCAACGGCCTTATAGATTTCAAAATTTTCTGGGGGAGAGCCCCAGAACCCCCACGGTGGCTTTGCGACTTCGGTATCCGCCTTCATCAGTTCGTCTGTGTCCTTTTGTGCCCCCTTTACCAGAATCCTGGATCCGCCCCCGCAATGCCCAGCAATCAGCGGGCTACATTCTGTACCACTGGATCATAGATTAGGAGTTTTAGTACACTGTCCTCATCAACCTATCAAGTGACTATAAATATGCACCCACCACTTCCAACATAACGAAATCAATACACTTGTGTTGGAGAAAATATCATAGAGCGCACACCACTTGAACATCTGAAGCAGGAGTAAGGCAATCCATATTATTATGTTTGGCTGATCTGCAAATTACTAGTACATGTACGTGATGTTGTACATGCAGTGTATGACAATTATGAACTTGAAAGGGGAATAGCAGGAGACAATTGCCATTGGAACTTGGGTCACATTGTCTGTGTGTGGCACCAGATTTAGCCAAGAGTCATGGATGGCATTATCACAAATGTTTTGAGACCAGGGGTCTTCCACTACATGTAGGAGAGAGCAAGAGAGATTGGTGTTAGTCTACTCTATTATTCTGTTTTGTGTCATACAGTTGTACATCAACATTGGAACTAGAGAATGTGATATACCGGTACCAGGTTCATAAACATGATTTATGCGAAAAGATTTAGGTGAATACGGAGTTCCTTTAGACCCAACAGTTTACATCCATCCACTGAACAAATTTTACCGGGTATCTATCTGGTACATGTGAAATAGAAATCGGGTTTCAAAGGTGAAAGACATTTTGCTTCCTACCAGATTCGAACCCACGGGCCCTCGCATGAGGCATCAATCGTCAGCACTATCTGGTACATGTGGTGTACATGTACATCTACAGGGTGGCCCAGAGAAAGTGTCCCTCGAACAATAGCATTTGATTTCTATTGTTTCTCTTTGTTCGAGGGATACTTTTTCTGGCCCACCCTGTAGTGCACATATCTAGTGCAATGAACACCGAACAGAATGTGCAGTGTTTCCACCAGAGGGCACTTTATGTAGGGGTACTATGCTACATGTAGTACCCTCAAAGGAACAGAAAAGGGTCATT
>NMRB01000170.1:321115-343290 GCA_002633025.1 Notospermus geniculatus
CAGGTTCTGATTTAGAGACCTCGGGGCGAGGTTGTTCTCGGTGAAGTCACTTGATATTGTGCCTGCAAGTTGGCCGTGCAAAAAGCTAAAGATCTCGAAGTTGGAGGAATTTTATTTTTGACTAGCTGGACAGTTTTCAACCTTGGATGGTTACAGAGAAAGTTAATCAACTCGCCAGCTAGACAAGAAAACATGTCATTTCCATGTAGGCCTACATGTGCATGTGCCATCGTGCATGGCCATGATGGGTTTGTTTGATCATGTGTCATATCTGGGCAAACACTCCGGGCCTTTGTGTTCCATTTGTTTGGGGAGGTGTGAAAAAGCGCCCGGATTATAATCGGATAGAGGGGCAATTAGCTCGCTGTTCCTCCTGTCAGTATAATTCCCCTAAGGTCATAGCAACAGGATCCTAGAACCAACATACGCTAACTCACGTGTCCCACGAAATCTTGAGAATGAGCTCGTCCCTAGGTCTCTAAATCTGAACCTGGGTACAGTTTGTAACAAGAAAGTGGACCCAGGGTACAATTTCACTTGACGACATCGAACCTGGGTACACTTTATGTGTACCCAGGACGACAATAACCCCTTCAGCGCCACAATACATGTACAGTAATTGCCTTGTAAGTTGTAGGCCTAATTTGTCCCCGAGTTCCTTGGAAATCGCACCAACGGCCTTATAGATTTCAAAATTTTCTGGGGGAGAGCCCCAGAACCCCCACGGTGGCTTTGCAACTTCGGTATCCGCCTTCATCAGTTGTCTGTGTCCTTTTGTGCCCCCTTTACCAGAATCCTGGATCTGCCCCCGCAATGCCCAGCAATCAGCGGGCTACATTCTGTACCACTGGATCATAGATTATGAGTTTTAGTACACTGTCCTCATCAACCTATCAAGTGACTATAAATATGCACCCACCACTTCCAACATAACGAAATCAATACACTTGTGTTGGAGAAAATATCATAGTGCGCACACCACTTGAACATCTGAAGCAGGAAAAAGGCAATCCATATTATTATGTTTGGCTGATCTGCAAATTACTAGTACGTGATGTTGTACATGCAGTGTATGACAATTATGAACTTGAAAGGGGTAGCAGGAGACAATTGCCATTTGGAACTTGGGTCACATTGTCTGTGTGTGGCACCAGATTTAGCCATGGATGGCATTATCACAAATGTTTTGAGACCAGGGGTCTTCCACTACATGTAGGAGAGAGCAAGAGAGATTGGTGTTAGTCTACTCTATTATTCTGTTTTGTGTCATACAGTTGTACATCAACATTGGAACTGGAGAATGTGATATAACGGTACCAGGTTCATAAACATGATTTATGCGAAAAGATTTAGGTGAATACGGAGTTCCTTTAGACCCAACAGTTTACATCCATCCACTGAACAAATTTTACCGGGTATCTATCTGGTACATGTGAAATAGAAATCGGGTTTCAAAGGTGAAAGACATTTTGCTTCCTACCAGATTCGAACCCACGGGCCCTCGCATGAGGCATCAATCGTCAGCACTATCTGGTACATGTGGTGTACATGTACATCTACAGGGTGGCCCAGAGAAAGTGTCCCTCGAACAATAGCATTTGATTTCTATTGTTTCTCTTTGTTCGAGGGATACTTTTTCTGGCCCACCCTGTAGTGCACATATCTAGTGCAATGAACACCGAACAGAATGTGCAGTGTTTCCACCAGAGGGCACTTTATGTAGGGGTACTATGCTACATGTTGTACCCTCAAAGGAACAGAAAAGGGTCATTTTCTTTAATTTCATGGGGTTTTTGTTGACTTTGAAGAAATTAGTACAATGTACAAATGTACCGTCAAAAAATTTCTGGCACAGACCCTGATGTGTTATGATTCTGATGAAGATATAGGCTATTGGAAGAGGCAAGCCAAATTAATGTGTGACGGACAAGCACAATGTACAGATTAGTATGCAATATGACTGTGAGTGATAGCTAGTCGCAGGCTACAATGCGAGGGACGGGTTGGAAACACCTCGCCAAGAATTGGCTTCACAGCACTACAAAGTACATAATTAGGTCTGAGCCTCGATCTTCTCATTCTCCATGATCGTTGCGATGATAAAACAACTAGGCTACCTCCGGCCCGGCTCCAACACAAGGCCTACAGTCAGTACTGTCAGTCATACATGTAATTGTATATTGTCATGTCATTCATTACATAAGATGGGGATTTGGCCTTGTGGTAGGCGTGCTGCCCCTGAGTGCTGGCGATTGATGCCTAATGCCAGGATCCGTGAGTTCGAATCCGGTAGGACATGTAGGAAGCTATGTCTTTCATCTTAGAAACATGTTATTATTTCATGCCCAGGTTTGAGCAGTATTTCTGCCAGAGGGTAGGCCTACTAAGGGTACAATGCTACTACATGTACCCTCAAAGGAACAGAAAAGGGCCATTTTCTTTAATTCAAATTTTCATGGGGTTTTTGTTGATTTTGAAGAAATTCGTACCCTAAAAAAAATTTCTGAAAGACTAGATAGAGACTCTGCGTTTGAGGACTGACTCATGACTGCTGCTGTTGAGTCGTCAACACCACACTCAGGGTTCTCCACTAGTGTAACAGAATGGGCGCGGCGCCCGTTCTAAAATGCAGGATTGATCTCAGCGCCCGGTCTAAAAATCCGCCGCCTGGTCAAAAAAAATTGCGGCCCGGTCAAAATTATTCACTTTAAATAACACTGAGGTTTTGCATTCTGAAATGCTGGGAAATTGTATTTCAGGGATTCTAGATTTCGAATTTTTCTTGGCGATGCCCCCAGACCCCTGCTGAGGATGCGCGAGCAGCAGTGGCTTCAGATATCAGTAACCATGTGACGTCACCTGTGGAGAACCCTGCACACCTATTTTTTTAGGAGTTATAAAATAGGAATAGGCCTACATGTATTTTAAAGCCTGCACAGGGTTTCTGAGTATTAGATTTATAGTAGCCAGTTTTGGTGAAAAAAGATATTTTCATCCAGGGCAGCAATATTCCATTGTAAATAGCATTACAAAATTTGAGCCAATCATTTATTTCTGTTGCCAGTTTATTTTAAAAGTACTAGGCCTGGCCTGGCTCCTTTTGGCTACTGCCACTATTGAGTAGGCTAGAAACCCTGCTGCTGCTGCACTGTGCACACAACATGCATTCTATGCATGACCAAAGATGACATGACCATGATGATGATGATCATGATGAGTCGTGACTTCATGACTTGACTGTGGGTAGGCCTACTACGCTGCCTTTTAGCTCAAGGGCTCGACTAGGCCTAGGCCTAGGCCTGCCTAGGCATAGCTGTAGCTAGCCGCATGGTACTGGTGGTAGGGGCCGAAGGCATGCATCATACAATAAACACATAAACGACCTCACGATGTCGATGACGATGCGCCGCCGCCAGATCATCATCATCATCATTTTTATGACATCATCATTCATGCTGCTGCACGACCAACTGTCAAACGACCTGGCAAGACACTGCGACATCAAACAGCTCACGCCACAACATAAAACAAAAGAGAGAGATTTTATGTGTTATTATTTCACTAACCATGGACTAATTCGATGTAATTACTAAAATATCCGTGATAAATTAAGAAAATTCACGAGGAATTTTACAATCCAGCGACGCCATTTTGAAAATTATCAACAAATCACAAGAATCTAGCCGCAGTTTAGCACAGTTTTTATCACAGCTGACCTCGATTTCATATATTTGAGTACAAAAAATATCAACTTATCAAATTTTGGAATATATGATATTGTTATGCTACAAGCTACAATTTCTTTTTTATTTTTACTATAATTATTTGGTGCTGTATCGATCACCTACTGAGTGACTGACTCCGGGTAGTCTAGTTCTTTAACTAAGAAGTCAATCTAAAAGAGGGAATCGGTGTGGCATGGTGTCTTTGGCGCGCTTCTGGACAAGGCGCTTCGATCGGCCCAAAGAGGAAGTCGAATACGACAATCCGGTCCGGTGTTTTTTCTAGTAGGCCTAATAGCATTTGGGAGAGATTATCCAAAGCAACAAAAAAGAGACAGTTTTCCGACGATGGCGCGAAGGACTCAGTCAGGAAGTCGGCCCGACTGTTGGTACACCAAAGAAAAAAAATTCACGTGTTTTGCATGACGATCAGAGTATGAAAAAGTATCGTGATAACGATGCCTTTGATGAAAACTGCCCCTTAGTAGCTAGCAGGGGGAGCAGTTGGCGAATGCCCGCCCTCCCCGCCGAGCAAAAAGGCATAATTTTTTTGGCTCTATAAAAAACGTCATTTCCCCTCATCAAGCAAGTTATAGGCCATGTAAAAAAGTACCGGTAGTTAGGATAAGCGGCGAATCCACTGTCACGATTTTGGCTTGAGACGGGGTTGCGATCCCTTGCGATCACCTTATGGGCAATCGGAAGTCCTAAGGTGATCGCAAGGGATCGGCGCAACCCCGTCTCAAGCCAAAATCGCGACAGTGGATTCGCCGCTTTAGCATCCTTCCACTCTCAATTTTCTGAGGAGGGCAGGAGGTTTTTAAAAAAAATTCGAAAGGCTTCTTGAATTTTTTTGAGGAGGGGGTCAATCTGGCCCGCCCGAACTGGTTTTTCCGCATGGCTCCACTACTAACATGTTAACTCCAACGCAGAGGTCAGACGGTTTCAACTGTGAAGTGGAGCAAACCAAAAACGCGGAACGCCGTACCGCTGGGCTAGCGAGTTAGCCAGCGTAGCGACCGGCGCGTAACCTTGTCCTTGTTTCATGTTCCTTCTCTTAGTCTGTACTACTCTCTGTATCCATTTTATGATTTCTTGTCCTGTTATGTTTGTACGTAGCCTGTACTGCTCTTTGTATCGGTGTTGATTTCTAGTCTTCGCCTATGCTTATGTTTCCTCCTATTTCTCTGTTATATTTACAACTTTGTTAGATATCGGTCAAAGAGCTCTCATGAGCTCACGTTGTATCTTTACTCCATACCGATGGAAATAAAGTTTATCTATCTATCTATCTAACCGTACATCGACGCTGGAGAATGGAGGGGTGATTTCACTGGCGGGAGGGGATGAAAAACAACTAGATGTATTTTTTACATGGCCTTATAAAAATGTAGTTCCTGAGATGTTGGGGAAAATGCATACTGAGAGGGTGTAGATTTTCATTTTTTTCTGGGTGCATCCGTCTTCGCCCCCTCCAGACTCAATCAATTTTGCCCCTAGGCCATAAAAGCTAGCTCGCCCCTGCTAGCTTGGCTCAGCCCCTCTCCCTTCAGTCACAAAATGCACTCTGCCCTCATTTTGGATTGGGAAGTCAAATGCACCTTGCCCTCATTTCGGAATAAAATAAGTCAACTGCAATTTGTTGTCGAAGCCAAAGCCTTGAATAGGCAAATTCAGAACATTTTGATTACCGGTAACACGGTACTGCACCTTGCCCTCATTTCGGAATAAAATAAGTCAACTGCAATTTGTTGTCGAAGCCAAAGCCTTGAATAGGCAAATTCAGAACATTTTGATTACCGGTAACACGGTACTGCATCATTGACCACGCCCTTCGTCTTCCCTGTTCGGACTGCGCAGTCCGCCTTCCAAGGTCTTATTTTATATCACCCATCTTTATGTATATCGGACAGGAGCGCGACCAGGAGTGTGCACATGGTGTGTAGATTTTACATGTTTTACATACATCATGTCATGTACATGATCAAACATGTTTCACACGGCTTATGATACTTAACGAAATAACGAAATGACAACGAAATAACGAAATGTACGTATTGACCTGGGGAGATATCATTTCACTTGAGCCCAGTGTATTACTTTGCTAACAGGCGAAATCAGCGAGTGTGCAGTGACACATGTTAGTTGTCAAACTAAATTAGGGCTACCTAAGCAGGAAGACAAACAATCCATAAACCATAATCTTTGGAGGTCAGCAGCCTCAGCCTCCATAGGACATTGTTCCATCCTAAAGAGGTGACGTATTTTAGCAGACGATAAATTCGCCAGTGTCTTGTCTGCCGTGTCTTCTGTTACCCCCCCCCCCCCCCCCCCCGTTAATTAAACACGAGGAGCAATTCATCTGCCACTTCGGTGGTGTCTACACGTAGGCTACATAAAAAAATTATTAAGTTTCTTAGCAAACATTACTCAACCACGCCACATGGAAACACAAAGCATTCGATAGAAAGATGCAGGATATAGCAAACATTCACTGAACAGTAAACAGACAAATATCAACGCTAACTGCAGAAGCTGATGAAAGGTTACTGTTTGTTAAAACAAGGTTGTCACTTAACTCAGTTTGGGAATTTCATTTAGTCACGAAACATCTGAAAAGTTCACCTTGCGCACGGATGTCAATTCCTGCCACAGTGTGGGGTCCATGTTTCCCGGTACCTATATATCCCGGTACCTATGTATCCCAGTACCTATATTTCCCGGTACCTATGTGTCCCGGTACCTATGTGTCCCGGTGTAGTAGCTGATACAGTCCCGATGGTATAGCCCGTTGACTATAAATCCTTATTATTATAGTCCGAGGGCCATCCAACACTATATCCGTAGTGTTGGATGGCCCTCGGACTATAATAAATAGCATTTATAGTCCCCGGACTATACCATCGGGGACTGTATCAGCCACTACACCGGGACACATAGGTACCGGGACACATATCCAACACCCACTGATCGCTGGTTATCTGTTTCCAAAACTGGGCAGTCACAGCAATCCTCCCGCCGACCGGAGGGTAGCTGTGGGGGAGGGAAAGGGGTTCTTTTTTCCTATTGTTGCCTTCCCCGCCAAGGGGAACGAAACCTCCCTTTCTTCTAGCAGCAAGTTTCTGTCTGTTATCCCTGAAGGATACCTGAGGAGTATCCTGGTTACCTGTATCCTGTGTGCGTTGCCTTTTCTGGGCAGGTGACCGGATGACTGTTTGGAAGACGACGTCTGTTTGGGGTAAGTTTCGTTCGAGTTAGACGACTTGCTCTTGCCCAAGATCTCTTTTGGCATCCGCCTTTGACCGTCATTACCGTCTAGGTGTTAATTGGCCAACTTGTAGTCCTCTAGGATAGTTTTCAGGCGGTCGCCGCAAAGGTTTCCATCACCTGTGATAGGTGCTGCCTTGACCTGGTCGGCTTATGATACTTAACGAAATAACGAAATGACAACGAAATAACGAAATGTATGTATTGACCTGGGGAGATATTTCACTTGAGCCCAGCATGAGTGTATTACTTTGCTAGCAGGCGAAATCAGCGAGTGTGCAGTGACACATGTTAGTTGTCAAACTACATTAGGCCTACCTAAGCAGGAAGACAACAATCCATAAACCATAATCTTTGGAGGTCAGCCGCCTCAGCCTCTATAGGACATTGCTCCATCCTAAAGAGGTGACGTATTTTAGCAGACGATAAATTCGTCAGTGTCTTGTCTGCCGTGTCTTCTGTTTTCCTTTGCATTTCATCATGTATAAGGCCTCTTTGGTGTGTTTATATGACTGCATTTTTTGCATGAGTGTACATAATGTCTACATGCCCCCCCCCCATTGACTAACACAAACTGGCCCACAGTTTCCTCTATTGCATAGNCCCCCCCCCCCCCCCCCATTGACTAACACAAACTGGCCCACAGTTTCCTCTATTGCATAGTGAACAACATACTGCCTCCCTGGTTATATGTTTTAGGCCTATCATAAACATATGTTTGTACTCCTGGCCAGTCAGTGTAATTAGTCTAGCAAGTTGACGGCTACTTGTGATAGTGAGATATGGCACATGTAAACCGCGACAACAACGGTGTATGAAGTTCCTCGAATTCTTGTCGAAAGGTACCTCGGAGTTTAGGTGACAGCAGTCATAAGTGGTGCCGTTTTATGACAATGGTCACCCAATGACCCTTGAAAGAAGAGGAGTTTATATGCCCTGTGAAATGTATATGCCCTATGAAATGAATGCTCCCGACAAGGTGAATATCACAGGAAAATGCAACCTTGTTCCGTCAGTACAGAAAAACAATATGTAGGTCAATGGTATACATCGTGTGAGGCGGCCTTATTCGGGACGAGATTGGCATTTCGTCATTTCGTTATTTCTTATTTCGTCATTTCGTTAAGTATAATAAGCCGTTTCACACTGTACTGTCATTTGACTGTGCGGATGTGTACACGCCAAGATTTTTCATCTGACATGTCTGACTGGCCTGTCATGCCTATCGTAACATTGAACAGTTGAAGGCCACTATACTGCAAAGAACCACTGGCTCAATGAGTGGCTCACAGCCTTTTTTTTGTCCCTTGACCTGCATGCCTGGTGCTGAACTGAAGCCATGAACATGATGAATGGCGAATGAACGAACAGATGAATGAAGTTATTGTGAAGCCACGGCCACGACCCACGTGGCTCAGTCAGTCAACCTGGCTGCTGCTGAGCCAAAAGACCCCCTTCCCTTCCCTTCAGCATGTTCAGAGAGACAGAGCGAGGCCTCAGCTCAATAATTGGCTCACCTGTTCAAAAATGGCTCAACATGCTCAAAGTGGCTCATCCTGAGCCAACCAAGATTATTTGCACTTGCAGTGAGGCACTAGGCCTAACACACTTTCACTTAGGCCTACCGTACCGGTAGCATGCTTAGGCCGCGCTACCGGTAGGCCTAGGCTAGGCCTACTTAGTACTCACCAGTAGGCCTATAACTTAGGCTAGGGCCTAAGCCTAGGTTAGGATCCCCAAAATTTTGTGGAGAATAGAGACCCGACAACCCCCTCATCAGCTTCCCATCATGCCTGTGCTGCTGTGCCACACTGTGCTCTTACTACTTATCAACATGATCAATGTGAATGAATCATTATTTTTATAGGCCTAGGCTGCTGCTATAATCATGATAATGGATTCTGAAGAAGGCGACACTGACCAGCTTGTGACAACTTGGCAGAAGACTTTCAAGGGTGGAACAGCCTGTTGAAGCCTCCGGAACATATCAGGGGTTGGTCCTACCTATTTGTTTTTTTCCATTTTATTTTATACGGAAACTGGCACTTCTTCTTTCCTGTCACTCTACTAATGTTTAGACTTTTTTCTGTTCCTTCAAGTTCAGTTGGAAAAACCAGCATCAAATTTGACTCATTTGAGTCACTGATTTATCAGTTAAATCTTCTTGTTGAACCACAGATTAAATAAATGTCTGTTGCTGGAGTATTGCCAGATTCAGCTCTTTGAATCAACACTCATTCACTAGTTACATGAGCGACATTTAAGTCCATCTTTACAGATTGTCCAAGCAAATAAAGGAGTACACCACTGCTGAAGATGAAACTTTTACTGATGAACAGAAAGTGAGTAAAACTGCATGAAAACACATGTGTTGAAAATCATTTTTTTGGCAATTCGGGTTCCTCTTAAAGGCCAGATTCCAGGGTCGATGCAAGGAAAGAAATGATTGTAACCTAACTCGATGGTTATTTGCTGGATGGCATCCATTCGATGATAATCTTCAGCAGAGATAGAATTTTTCTTCCAGAAAATCTTAAATAAAGTCGCTGCATGTCTGGATCTTAGGTGTGGTGCACTACTTGATCCTGGTTTCATCAATGGCATTTCACTTGAGGACTTGAAGAAAATAGAAATAAGTAAGTAGCTGAGTCGAAGAATCAGTTTTCCTATGGTAGTTAACAAGGTGGAAGTGTACATCTCACTGGACATGCCACTGTAATTTGTTTAAAATACATGCGATTTTGTTCTGAACTTGATTTCAGATCTGAAGCAACTTGTTGACAGCAAACCAAGGGAGTTCCCTGTAGATGTTGTGGCAGCTCAGGCTAAAATGCTCGCTCAGGCTGCAAAAAGGTTGGTAGATCTTTACAAAAAGTTAACACTAGTCAAACCAGTGTAATGCTTCAGGACTGCAGATTATTTTCTTCTACGTCATCTGTTCTCAAAGCACTTCATGTCATCACCCCAGTCTCTCCAGTAACCTTTCTGGATAACCATTATCAGTTAAATCTTCTTGTTGAACCACAGATTAAATAAATGTCTGTTGCTGGAGTATTGCCAGATTCAGCTCTTTGAATCAATACTCATTAGTTACATGAGTGACATTTTAGTCCATCTTTACAGATTGTCCAAGCAAATAAAGGAGTACACCACTGCTGAAGATGAAACTTTTACTGATGAACAGAAAGTGAGTAAAACTGCATGAAAACACGTGTGTTGAAAATCATTTTTTTTGGGCAATTCGGGTTCCTCTTAAAGGCCAGATTCAAGGGTCGATGCAAGAAAAGAAATGATTGTAACCTAACTCGATGGGTACCGGTATTTGCTGGATGGCATCCATTCAATGATAATCTTCAGCAGAGATAGAATTTTTCTTCCAGAAAATCTTAAATAAAGTCGCTGCATGTCTGGATCTTAGGTGTGGTGCACTACTTGATCCTGGTTTCATCAATGGCATTTCCCTTGAGGACTTGAAGAAAATAGAAATAAGTAAGTAGCTGAGTCGAAGAATCAGTTTTCCTATGGTAGTTAACAAGGTGGAAGTGTACATCTCACTGGACATGCCACTGATTTTATGAAGTACATATGTACTTGTAATTTGTTTAAAATACATGCGATTTTGTTCTGAACTTGATTTCAGATCTGAAGCAACTTGTTGACAGCAAACCAAGGGAGTTCCCTGTAGATGTTGTGGCAGCTCAGGCTAAAATGCTCGCTCAGGCTGCAAAAAGGTTGGTAGATCTTTACAACAAGTTAACACTAGTCAAACCAGTGTAATGCTTCAGGACTGCAGATTATTTTCTTCTACATCATCTGTTCTCAAAGCACTTCATGTCATCACCCCAGTCTCTCCAGTAACCTTTCTGGATAACCATAGCCCATTCACCACATCACTTGGTCCATACGAACCAGTTGAGTGCATAAAGTGGCAATTTGACTGTGAATTGAACCTGTGGTCTCTCTGACTCACTGCACCACGGTCCCCCCTCCAACCATATTTGTTGCATGCTCAATTGAATCTGAGCCCGCTTAGAAGTTCCAAAGTAATGATGTTGTCATATTCTATAACTTCCTACAGTTTGTATGTGCTGTTTTCAGAGGACCTGATGCAACTCTTCCCCTGAGTCGGATGTATGTTCACACGGATGAGGATGAAGATCCAGAGGCACTAAAATGTACGTGAATGGCCTTCTTTTCTGCATATTCATCATCAGCCCTGATTAGGCATGTTCGATTACCATGGAATTACAGTGTAGTACACACCCTATATGTCAAATGAAGATGAGAATATTTTTGTCATCAAAACTTGTCAGAATTGTACTAGTATACTATAGACATGTACGGTTGAAAGTGTACCTATGTTTACAAAGTTTTTCCAGCGTATTTTTTATTCAAACAGAGATTGCGAGTAAACTGAGTGTATACATCACAAATACACATCACCGTCATATTCCCAATTGCCTATAGTTCACGAACATACAAGAAGTACAGCATGTACTGTATACACAGACGCGTACCGGACCGGCAAAGTTCCAAGAAAGTCCAAATGACTTTTCAAAAACTCCGCCATGGTCCTCCCAGCAGCATGACGTGACGGCGTCACAACACTGTGTGCCATGTGACTTCCATTCCACGACGTCATCCATGCCGTTCTGTCAGACGCACATGCCGGGCCACAAATAGGCCTGACACAAAAATAAAACATTTAATTTTCAATAAATCATGTAAAAGGTCAATATTTTCTGGGGGACAGTCGAAAATCTGCCGAGTGGTACACTATTTATCCATTACATCTATAGTAGTAATGTTTTGAAAATTTCAGCTCATGGTAGTTTATTACCTCTGCCTGTCCCACAAGAAGGAATGACAACTGTCACAGTACGGATTGAGAAGATAGGCTTGAAAGAAGCATCACAGTATATTGACTCATTTATCACTGTCTCAGTTAAGGGTATGTTGTGCTGATAAGGCCTGAAAGAGGTATCTCAGTAAATTGACTTGTTTATCACTGTCTCGGTTTAAAGGGTATGTTGTATGTAAAGGAAAGTTTGTGCTCTGGGCTTTTTAAGAAGGGCCAATATCCATGTAGTATTATTGGCAGTTTTATTATACTCTACTACTTGGAATTCTCATTGTGTTATTGATATGATAGCTTATGATTTTGCAGACTCCCATGGTGCTGATGTAACGTCCTGTCAAGATACTCCTATCTCCTCTCAAAAAGATGAGCAATATGTATTGTTTGGAGTAGATGTCCACATTCAGAGACATTTGGAGTTATTACCCAAAGGTTTGTTGGTTTCCTGTGAACTCTGTCTTTTCCTTTTGCTCTCATATTCTGCCTGTTGTCTTTATGCCCCCAAGCATCCCCCTTGGTTATTGTAAGGTATTGATATTGTTATTTGATTCTACTATCTGTGTTCTCTTTAAGGTTTTGCAATATTCTTTGAATTCAAACATTACAAACCGAATAAGAAGATTGTCAGCACTAAATGTTGGGCGTTCATGGAGAGTGATGAAATCAAGGAGGGACCATTGGCATTAGAACTGTGAGTTGAATAGAAGTTGAGTGCATTGTATGTTCATAGCACTTTCTGATGACATGACAAATAGTCCCATTGTGAAGTGTATTCTTCATGTTCATGAAGTATATGTGTTGTGTTAGGTTGCAAATTAGATTACTTTGTAATTTCCGGTCTGACTTGGATGCACGCTGACACTCCACACTTTTTTGTTTGCACACTTCACTGCTTTTTCTGCACTTGAAACTCTGTACATACGTACGAAATAAACATAATAATAATTTATAAACCGGTAGCAATCCGAAGAAGTCTGGTTCTAATTCTAAATACCGTAATACTTTTAACCTTGCAGCTACAAGAAACCAACTGACAAGAAAAGAAAACGGCTTGGATTACTGACTGTGAAACCACTATTTTTGCATTTAAAGATCTCCTTGAATACCTAAAGAACTAGATCATGTGGAGCGAATTCTCTTTTTTTGTTACCGGTAACACATGTACTCCTCTAATTGTACTGGTATCCAAATTTCAAACTTGATGTCTGTCATGGTCCTTGGCAGTTTGTTTAGTTAGGGTATTTATTGTGTCACAGTCGTAGGTTTTCATTCCTTTAGGAAGAAATTTTTCGTTGCGAGATGCTTTGCAACATTCCAAACTACATTGTACTTTAAGAATTTGTACTTTTACGAATTTTTCATGTATTCCAGTTTTATACATTTTGAAAAGTCCTTTCATGAAGTACTGCTGTATTACATGTAAATCGGAATTTTATATGGTTTATGTAGAGGTCACTTTTCTTAAACATTGTACATATATTTTGTGCATTACATTAGTATCATGAGTATGACGTCCACTTTAAATGTAAGGTTTTTAAAATTGTATAATACTCTACTCTGCGACATTTTGATGATGTGTTATTTTTTGTGTAATCTCTTGAATAAATTGTTAAATTTGTTGCAGTATACCCATGTTGGAGTTTTTCTTGAAGTAAATAAAAGTCCTGAGAGTTAGATTGCTATTCTTGCCATCAATTTGCATTGGTCCACCCCACTGACGCAGGAATACTGGGCAACAAAGAAAGATCATAAAGCAGGTTGACCATATATACGTATACATGTATGTGCATAGTCTGTTTACAGAAGGGAGCACCAATGGATGCGCACCTCTGCAAATGGAATACGCATACGCAAATATCATAAAGAAATCAAACATAAAGGTTGAACTTAGAAATTTATCATTTTATAAATGTGGACAGTATCCCTTTAAATCTCAACAGATTTGCATTCTGTTTCCCGGTCTGTTTCTTTCTTCCATGTGACAAGCAAGACCCTTCTTCATGTTTATTGCAAATTTTGTTGCATTCAGACTAGTTGATCTGATCTTGGCCTACTTTATAATCAGTTAATATATTTTCACTTTTTTTCGTGTTCGCAAACGACGACAGATGGAAAACTTCGACAAACTGCATTGTTCTGGGTCTTTAAATTGTATAGAATTTCTTTCGAAAACAAAGAATCGGATTCTGGCGTGGTGTAATCCGATTTTTTGCTTTGATCCTGCACCTGGCTATTTGGGAACTGAATAAAATCACGCCACTCAAAATATTGACTGCCATGCCAGCAACTGATCAAAGTTTGCCGGATAAACCTATTGCCACTCTCGTACCTAAAAGATAAAACACTACCATTGCAGTATGCGTCGAGCCAGTGACTTTAGTTACCTGTTATCGAGGGTGACCGGTAGACGATCCCTTTTGCCGTTTTATAGGCAGCAGCTGTTGGTAAACATTCATATTTTTGCTCAGATTTTCAATCGTCATTCCAAGGGTGTGTCCCCACAGGAGCAGACGTGCAAAACACCAACCTACGATACTGTTTAAATTCTTCTAGTTCAAGGTGAGTTCTTTCACTTATTTTTTGAATTAGATTATTTTGTCTCCATCCAACTTTCATTTCTGTGAAAAGAAGATTCGAGAGCTTTCGCAATCGCCCGGATAGACCTACATGTATTTAGGTTACGATTTTCTATTGTCTGAGCCAGCAGCACACCAGGCGATATCGTGCCCCGAGCAAAATCGGCTCTCGACGCCTGTGCGCTGGACGCGCGATCCATGGAATCTTCCGGCAGCGATTACCGCCCAGTATCAAAACAAGCTTGATTTGATTTTGTGGCGAGAGGAATCCCGTCGCCGAGCACGTCGCCTGGTGTGCTGTCGACGGCGATGGCGAGAAGCGACAATTTTCCGTCTTATCACATGATTTCCAAAACGGTGACTGGCGAGATCGGTGGCGAGTAGATCGCTTGCGGGATCGCTTGCAATATCGCTTGGTGTGATGCTGACACTGGCGTTGTCGTTGACCTTTTAGGCGCTTGCGAAAACTCACTATTGCGCACTCAGACGAGATCACAAGGCCCACCAATCAACAATGTGATTTCAAAATTCTGGCTAAAATCCAACACCAATGACCGCTTTCGGAAAGATGAGGAACAACTCCGACGAACTGAACTTTTGTCGAGGGCTCTGCACTCACTCATCCAAAAGGATTCATCGATCAGTCGGGGGCGGATCCAGGCCTTGACAAAAGGGGAGGGAGCACAAACTCTCTTGTGGGAGAGACCTGGAGACGGAATTCGGAAAAAAACCTTTTTTGCGAACCCCCGCGACTGACGAGAGATGCCTCGCGTTTTTCTCCTTGATTAGAGAGTCAGCAGTTGGCTGCGGAAAGCATAATCCCATTGGAAATCATCCCATGTGCTCATGGTGGAGATGCCGATCGACAAATGTTCTGTACAAAGAAGGACTTGGGACTAGTATGCGGGCTCGTTTGTTTGCGCTTTGGCATTTTCGATCCGAAAATGTGCATAGTGCCAGAAAACTGTCGACGACCTAGCTCTAATCACAAAACTGCATAACCTATTTTGCAGGATGAAGATGCCACTTTCTGTCGTGGCACTCTTAGCCGTGCTGGCAGCAACAGCAGCAGCAGCAAGTAAGCACGATCGGATAGGTTGCCATTTCAAATAACGCTGTACCAAAAAATACGTCTGTGAGCGTATTCGTCCGTGTACGCCTAGCTTTATGAAGGAGTCACAAACTTCCACAGTCCTAACATTAATAGGCCTTAGCAATCCCTGTTCGAGTGTAGCCTATTGATCATGAATTTAATTTCCGGTGTATCAAGATTGTACTTCACTTTCAGCTCGTTCATTTGCAAATCAGGAAACCATCAGGGCGCCCTGCTCGTTTGCCGGTTCACGTCAGAAAAATGAACATGTTCATTCATCTACTCACGCATGTCATGATAAGACATGAGACATGCCGGTAAAAATTAGAATATGAACATCTAGGCCTAGGCGAACGCTTCATGGAGAAGGCGATGTTTCGTTAAACAGGCCCGGTCTTGGTCATGAATGAATCGTGAGAAACGCCATATACGACACGAAATGAGCTCCTAGCAGCCTAACATACTGTCGTGTTTCCTTTTTTCAGCCGATATTTCCAAATGTTCCTCTTGGCTTTTGTTGGGACCAACCCCGGAAACAAAACCTGCTGGTCTGAATGGACTCACCTTGAGATCCGTTAACCCAACGACTCTGACACAAGGTCCAAACGGCCTCAATGCCTGGGTTTTCACCGGTGCAAACTACGTTCTAATCAAAAATGGCGGAAAACTAAATTTGAAAGACAACAGCTTCACCATTGCAACATTCCTTTACCAAGACCAGTTTAAGAATGGCCCTATCGTCGAATGGGTGGCAGGGACCCATTTATGGCTCTGGACAAATAAGGTCTGGGTCAACCTAATGGGGTCTAAGGCGGCGTACGAGGCGAAAGGGTACCCCGCACCCAAGTCCTGGCATTTTGTTGGAATGAGCTATAACTACAAGACCGGCAACCTGATGATATGGGTTGATAACAGTGTATACAACAGCAACAAAGGAATGGTTAGATCGATGAAGATGTCGGGCGATCTTGGCATTGGGTACAGGAATAAACAGTATAAATTTAAGGGAAAGCTTGCTGGAACAACGTTGATGAAGTGTGCGATCACTAAAGATCAGATCCAAGCATTGAAAAACCACATTATTGCAAAAGCGAAACCAGGTGAGTCACTTAACAAAACACTTATGGTATCAGACTCGCATCAGATCATCGGTTAAGTTACTCTAAATTACAGTGAATGTCTACCCGAGAACTGCATTCTTATCAGAAATCTTAAAATAAAAGAGAGATTAGGTTTTGCATTTGGCAGCTGACAATTTATTAACGGATCAAATTGATGATTCCTTGGTTTCCGGAGACAGTGTCACATTGAAAATATATGCTTGGTGGACAGAGTTGTTCACTTTGTTTTATAGTTTTCTCGCAATGACCAAAAGTTTCTTTAGGCTATCTGCGATCGTCTTCAATTATAAATGATTTTTGATAATTTCTGTCACTGTGACAATTTCAACGCATTGTTGCAGCGCCTCCAAAACCAGGTAAGTTTGATCGGTTTTCCTTCATTAACATTAAAACATGATGTTTCACCGCAATACACAAATTACCTGTGTACGACGCGCTATCCGGCAGACATCATCTTCTATAATAGCAACTTAAGCTTCATTTCATGATTTAAACTGACAGTATAAACAAAGAACAGCAATAATCGCATTCGCAATCGATCAAGGGTTCACAAGCGCACACGAATTTTCTTTATTTGTTTTGGTAACGGCGTGCCTGCGTGTCATCAGACACATTCGTGAGTTTAAGAAATGCTGATACATTTGCAATGTCAAAAAATAACGTTAACGTTCATGTTACCGTTAGAGGGGCGATCTCTTAACTCTCGATGACCACCTGACCAATTAATGCGAGTAATAATTAATAATAATAATTAATGCGAGCTGAATAATTAATGCGAGTTCTTTTATAGCGCGGCATTTCCAGTTGAATTGCTCAATGCGCTTTATATTTTTCCAGCTGATATTTCGAAATGTTCCTCTTGGCTTTTGTTGGGACCAACCCC
Organism: Notospermus geniculatus; assembly: GCA_002633025.1. Taxonomy (NCBI): domain Eukaryota; kingdom Metazoa; phylum Nemertea; class Pilidiophora; order Heteronemertea; family Lineidae; genus Notospermus; species Notospermus geniculatus. The sequence goes on from NMRB01000170.1 coordinate 338,636, forward strand.
GGAAACAAAACCTGCTGGTCTGAACGGACTTACCTTGAGATCCGTGAACCCAACGACTCTGACACAAGGTCCAAACGGCCTCAATGCCTGGGTTTTCACCGGTGCAAACTACGTTCTAATCAAAAATGGCGGAAAACTAAATTTGAAAGACAACAGCTTCACCATTGCAACATTCCTTTACCAAGACCAGTTTAAGAATGGCCCTATCGTCGAATGGGTGGCAGGGACCCATTTGTGGCTCTGGACAAATAAGGTCTGGGTGAACCTAATGGGGTCTGTTGGGGCGTACGAAGCGTAAGGATACCCCAAACCCAAGCCCTGGCATTTTGTTGGAACGAGCTATAGCTACAAGACCGGCAACCTCCTAATATGNTTTACATTTGGCAACTGACAATTGTTGACGGATCAAATTGATGATCCCTAGGTTTCCGGAGAGATTGTCACAACATGGCAAATAGACGCTTGGTGGAACAAAGTCCTTCACTTTATTTTATAGTTTTCTCGCAATGACCAAAGTTTATTTAGGCTATCTGCCATCTTCTTCAATTATAAATACATGTAATTTTGATTAATTCTGTCATTCTGACAATTTCAATGCATTGTTGCAGTGCCTCCAAAACCAGGTAAGTTTGATCCGTTTTCCATCGCTGAAACACCGCATAATGCACATCACCTGTGTACGACGCGCTATCCGGCAGTCATCGTCTTCTTATAGCAACTTAAGTTTCATTTCGTGATTTAAACTGGACAGCATTAAAAAAGAACAGTAATAATCGCATTCGCAACAGATCAAGGGTTCACAAACTCACATGAATTTGGTCCTTGGCAACAAGTTAGCCACAGCGTCCAGGTTAAACCGTCACTTATTGGCGTCCGTTCAATGCAGGCGGAATGTCGTATGCCTTTCTTCTGAATAAAATCAATCGGTTGGAACGACACTACACAACGTTTTGGTGCAGAATTTCCACCCATAACCACATATACATTGTTCTCACACCCACTATCGTGTTTACTTTTTTCAGCCGATATTTCCAAATGTTCCTCTTGGCTTTTGCTGGGACCAGCACCGGAAACAAAACCTGCTGGTCTGAAAGGACTCACCCTGAAAACCGTCAAGACAACGCCATTGGCAAAAGGTCCAAACGGCCTCAATGCCTGGGTTTTCACCGGTGCAAACTACGTTCGAATCACAAATGGCGGGAAACTAAATTTGAAGGACAGCAGCTTCACCATTGCAACATTCCTTTACCAAGACCAGTTTAAGAATGGCCCTATCGTCGAATGGGTGGCAGGGACCCATTTGTGGCTCTGGACAAATAAGGTGTGGGTCAACCTAATGGGGTCTGTTGCGGCATACGAGGCGAAAGGGTACCCCGCACCCAAGTCCTGGCATTTCGTTGGAATGAGCTATAACTACAAGACCGGCAACCTCCTGATATGGGTTGACAACAGTGTATACAACAGCAATAAAGGATTGGTTAGCTCGATGAAGATGTCGGGCGATCTTGGCATTGGTTACAGGAATAGCAAGTATATATTTAAGGGAAAGCTTGCTGGAACAACGTTGATGAAGTGTGCGATCACTAAAGATCAGATCCAAGCACTGAAAAAACAGATTATTACAAAAGCGAAACCAGGTAAGTCACTTACATGCAACAGAACACTTGTGGTATCAGACTGGCATCATATCTACCCGAGAAGCACATGCATTCTTATCAGAAATCTATTGCAGCAAGCTAAAAGAGAGATTAGGTGTTACATTTGGCAGCGGACAGTTTATTAACGGATCAAATTGATGATCCCTAGGTTTCCGGAGAGAACGTCACATGGAAAATACGTAGATACTTGGTAGAAAAAAGTTGTTCATTTTATTTTAGTTTTCTCGCAATGACCAAAGTTTTACCAGATCTTCTGCAATTGTCTTCACTTAAATGGTTTTAGATTAATCTTCGTTGTGACAATTTCAATGCATTGTTGCAGCGCCTATAAAACCAGGTAAGTTTGATCCGTTTTTTTCTTAACATATTTCACCGCATAACGCGCGCTATCCGGCAGACATCATCTTCAAATAGCAACTTAAGTTCCATTTCGTGATTTAAACTGGGCAGCATTGAAAAAGCAGAACAGCAATTATCGTATTCACAAAAGATCAAGGGTTCACAAGCTCGTGAATTCAGTCCCTCGCAAAAAGTTAGCCAAAACGTCAGGTTGGCCTAATTTATAAACCGTCACGAATATATTGATGATCATTCAATTAAGGTCGAACGTGTTATGCCTTTCATCTGAATAAAATCAAGCCAGTGTATATCTGCCAGTGTTTCTGTGGGTCAGTGTGCGTCCCCCTTATTGTTTGGGAAACGCTGGCAGATAGATCGACAGGTTTCTCTGTGTGTCCCTTCGTTGCTTATTCCGTCAGACAAGAGGGGAACACTCACATATGGGGAACACTGGCAGATGTTACACCGGCATTTGGAACGACACTGCACAACTTTTTGGTGCAAAATTTTCACAAATATACGTTGTTCTCAACACCGCGTTTCATTTCTTCAGCCGACATTTCGAAATGTTCCTCTTGGCTTTTGTTGGGACCAACTCTGGAAACAAAACCTGCTGGTCTGAACGGACTCAGCCTAAAAACCGTGTCGACAACGACTATGGCAAAAGGTCCAGACGGCTTGAATGCCTGGGTTTTCACTGGTGCAAACTACGTTCGAATCACAAATGGCGGAAAACTAAATTTGAAAGACAACAGCTTCACCATTGCAACATTCCTTTACCAAGACCAGTTTAAGAATGGCCCTATCGTCGAATGGGTGGCAGGGACCCATTTGTGGCTCTGGACAAATAAAGTGTGGATGAACCTAATGGGGTCTGTTGCGGCGTACGAGGCGAAAGGATACCCCGCACCCAAGGCCTGGCATTTTGTTGGAATGAGCTTTAACCACAAGACCGGCAGCCTCCTGATATGGGTTGATAACAATGTATACAGCAGCAATAAAGGAATAGTTGGATCGTTGAAGATGTCGGGCGATCTTGGCATTGGTTACAGGAATAACCAGTATAAATTTAGGGGAAAGCTTGCTGGAACAACGTTGATGAAGTGTGCAATCACTCAAGATCAGATCCAAGCATTGAAAAAACAAGTTATTGCAAAAGCTGGTAAGCAAAATCATTCCATATAGACACCTCTGTTGTCGCCATGAGACAAGTATGGGGATCCTAGCTCGATAGAGGGCAGCACACCGAAACCCGGACCTGATACAATGGACGCCTTTTGTGTGGGAAATTGGATCAGGACCGGGATGTCAGTTTCATTTCAATAGTTTTAACCACTAGTGACACCTATTGAAAAAGTGGGCTATCGTCCCCATTGGATCGTCAGTTACGTCACTCTGATTGTAATTATTCTGTCGAATGTTCGTATGGTGCCGTCAATTTTCATGCATCAAATGTAAATGTTTTGTTGCAGCGCCTCCCAAGCCAGGTAAGATTGTTTTTTTCGTTTGAAGAATACAGACCACACAGCACCAGGAAAGAGCACGCAATATCGGGAAACCAACATCTCCTATACATCCACATTCGACCGCATTGGGTAGCGTTTTACACGCAAGAGTTTTGAACCACAATCGGATCGCATGTGGATTTTTGCCTGTCGTCTAAACGGCCCTAATAGGGCCATTTAGACGACAGGCAAAAATCAACTTCAGTTTAGCAGTAATGACTACAACCAAGAATATATAAGTACCAAGAATGTATAACTAGTAATAAAGCAATAAGGGTGGGCATTAAGTTACTTTTTCTGATAATAGAGGGCGTACAGTAATTATAGGCCTTCAGGGGTAATTATAGGCCTTCAAGGACTCCAGGGGCCTGTTTCATAAAGTGACTTTAAGCTAATGTTACCTTTAACCAAATGGAAAATGCATTGAGTTAATGGTACCATTAGCCTAAAGTCACTTTATGAAACAGGCTCTTGTACGTTTCCTTCTCTCTGCAATAATATGAACCAGTTGGGATAACACTTTTTCTTATGTAGGCCTAACTGTGGTACAACTAACTGACGAGCTGAACTTGTTACCTGAGCACACGCTGTCGCGTTTCCTATTTTTCAGCTGATATTTCCAAATGTTCCTCTTGGCTTTTGTTGGGACCAACCCCGGAAACAAAACCTGCTGGTCTGAACGGACTTACCCTGAAATCCGTGAACCCAACGACTCTGACAAAAGGTCCAAACGGCCTCTCTGCGTGGGTTTTCACCGGTGCGAACTACGTTCGAATCACAAATGGCGGAAAACTAAATTTGAAAGACAACAGCTTCACCATTGCAACATTCCTTTACCAAGACCAGTTTAAGAATGGCCCTATCGTCGAATGGGTGGCAGGGACCCATTTGTGGCTCTGGACAAATAAGGTCTGGGTCAACCTAATGGGGTCTGTTGCGGCATACGAGGCGAAAGGGTACCCCGCACCCAAGTCCTGGCATTTTGTTGGAATGAGCTATAACTACAAGACCGGCAACCTCCTGATATGGGTTGATAACAATGTATACAGCAGCAATAAAGGAATGGTTAGATCGATGAAGATGTCAGGCGATCTTGGCATTGGTTACAGGAATAGCAAGTATATATTTAAGGGGAAACTTGCTGGAACAACGT
>NMRB01000170.1:348472-359010 GCA_002633025.1 Notospermus geniculatus
CATCTATCATAAAATCAAATCTTGGGCAACAAACTGTGCAAGCCTAATGCTCTTGGGCAACAAACTGTGCAAGCCTAATGCTGAATACAATAAGGAGTTTTTGCAAAGCCCCAGAAACGCCAACGCGAACGTCTACCCTTTTGTTCGGTGTTCGCGTCGTGCCATCGAACAATGGGTTGGGCGTTCGCGTTGGCGTTTCGGGGGCTTTGCGAAAACTCCCTATTTTCACGGGACGCGGAAAATATCCACCCGGAAAAATTGCTTTCCTTCACTCACCATCTGTGTTTGAGACGTGTGAGCAACAGCACACCGCCAGATGGAAAAGTTCGATTTTTGACATCTGCAAGTTGTACTTACGATACTCGAATCTTGTTTGAAAGGAATCATATTCTGGAGAAATCCGAGTGCTGGCTTTGATCGTGTGCTTGCATGACCAGAGTGAACTGAAATTAAATCACACATGTATTGTTTGCACACATGCTTGCACCAAGTCAGCAGATCAAGGTTTCCTGCATCAAAGTCAGGACTCGTCCCTAAAGATTTTTTTTCTGTAAGCTACAACCATTAACACTTCGTGCGTCGGTCGCATTACCTGTTATCGAGGATGACCGATAGGCGATCCCCTTTTCGGTGTTTGTCGAGGCACCAGATGCTGGCAGGTCCACATTGTCGCTGAAGTTTCCAACCGTTCATTTCAAGGCGTGTCCCTCTGAGAAGCAGACGTGTTAAAAACCAACCTCCATATTTTCCTCATCATACTTGTTAATTTTTCTGGAGCAGGGTGAGTTGCTTTTCCTTCCTTTTTGAATTAGATAAAATGTCTTCGTTCAACTCATCGTTATCTCAGAGAAAGTGAGACTCGGATGATCACGCAGGTATAGAAGTTGCCACTATACCTACTGCAGTATGATTTTAAAATCCCCGGGGCGTATGCACAAAACATCTTTAACTATTGCTCCAAACAAAAGATAAGGGAAATTCTACAGTAAAGCCCCCGTCACATATCCACTGCGGGGCCCGTACGGCGAGTAAAAACAGACATTTTGGGCAATTTCTACGGTGTCCAGTTTGATCCAGCCTAATTTCCGCTTATCTATTGAGGCGATTTCGGCTTTCATCTTAGATCCGTGTTTCAGTCTCTAAATCCACGGCAAGCCGCTGGGTGGGGAAAATCGTACGGGACCCGGTGGATCTGATGCTTTGTGCATTTGGCCCCAGGCCATAAAAATGACCATTTTCGGCAGATGGAGGGTGGGGTGCTAATACTCCGAAATGGACAACAGCTTCGGACTTTTTCTCGGTGACTCAACGAACCCACTGGGGGGGGGGGGAGAGATGAGGGGCAGGGAATTTGAAAATTCAACATCATTATATGCGATTTCCTGGCACCTCGGAGCCACAAGTAAGTAACATGGACAAGAAATCGACTTCGTAAAGAAAATTTGCTACAGACCAATAGGGTCATGTGGAATGACGAAAACAGGATTCACAGAATGGCCAATACAACTCTCGCTGTATGACACAACGTGCACTTCATATTTTACCCCAGATTTGGGTGTATGGGAGAGCCTGTGAAATTATAGGTGAAATGGGAACAAATCTCTGATGTGTCATGCCCGCGAATACAATGAGGAGGGATGGCGATGACTTTTCGTTTTTCTGCCATAATTGGACTACCTTCATTGGGCAGCAGCTCCCCACGGAGCATCCTAGAAGTGGACTGGCTTCAACGATCTGAACACGTACGAGGCGAGAAGGGTGTGGTCATTGTGCAAGGAGTGCCGATCGACAAATCTTTGGCATAAGGACACGGGACTATAGTGATACCCGCACTGACTGGCAGTTTACGCTGTTTGCTTCACCAAAGAGAATAAACTTTGCCGAAAAAAAAGGGAGTGGGGCGTGGCCTCCTGTAGATACAGTTCTGACACCACCATGGTATTTAACCTATTTTGCAGGATGAAGATGAAGATGCCACTTTCTGTCGTGGCACTCTTGACCGTGCTGGCAGCAGCATCGGCAGCAAGTAAGCACGGGTGAATGCCCTATTTTTTCTCATCGATTGTATGAATTTTCCTTTAATTCCGGTTTTTCCAGTTTCGGGTTGTTTAGACTACGAAGAGAAAAAAAAACAACAACAAAAAAACACACGAAACAAGAGAAGGACATCGGAGCGATGTCAATGGTTTCCGATGAGAAGTTGACTACTCTAGAGCTAGTTATCTGTGACCTTGACCTCTGACCTTGAGAATTATTGCGTAAGTGGAACAGGCATCCTTGATTAAACTTATAGGAGATGGTTAATTCGGGCTTCTAATTAGTTTTCTCCTGAAATTCTGAGCAGACTTGCACTGACTTTAGAACGGTTGGACCTTGACCTTGACCTCTGACCTTCAAGGTCATTGCGTAATCTGAAAGCTCATCCATGATAACCTAGGTGTAGGTGAAGGTTTTAGGTCTCTACCATCACCAGATTCTGACTTATGTCATGTTATCAAATTGGAATATCAAATCTCACCACGATATCAGCAAATATCATGCGACTGAGCAGGTGCAAACTGAAAATTTCAGTTGCAGTAACATCCGTGGATGAGCAATGATGTTGTGATACCAGTTTCAAGTCGCTTACTGGGGCAGATCTCCCGATATGTCAAAATATCAAATTTGATACATATATCAATATCATTATGATGCTGACACTGGAGAATAAATTTGTTGATGCCAGTATCTTGCCAAGGGTCATAAACATAGGGAAGGAACTTGTTACTTACTAGTGCTCTACCTGGCGTCGGAGACAAGTTATTCAAGAAACAAAAGTGTGACAGACAAAAGCTCAACTTTTGATATATCAATTTCACCATGAACCAGGTATCGGAGACTGGAAATTTTCATTCCATCTTGTAGCACAGGTCATGAAACCTGGGGGTAGGTCACATTTCCAGGTCTTTAGCTCTTGCAGGAACAAAGTTACAGGTGTGACAGACTGGACGGACGGACGGACAGACAGACAGACAGACAGACAGACAGACAGACAGACAGCATGACCAAACACAATATGGTTTCCGATCTTGAGATCGGAAACCATAACAATACAGGAAAGATGTATGGTGACGGTCCTTGTGCACAATTAATAGCTCTTGACGAACACCATGGTGTTCTATGGGCTCTTGTATGTATCATCTTTTTCAGCCGACATTTCGAAATGTTCATCTTGGCTTTTGTTGGGACCAACTCTGGAAACAAAACCTGCTGGTCTAAACGGACTCACCCTGAAATCCGTGAAGACAACGACTCTGGCAAAAGGACCAGACGGCCTCAATGCGTGGGTTTTCACCGGTGCAAACTACGTTCGAATCACAAATGGCGGAAAACTAAATTTGAAGGACAGCAGCTTCACCATTGCAACATTCCTTTACCAAGACCAGTTTAAGAATGGCCCTATCGTCGAATGGGTGGCAGGGACCCATTTGTGGCTCTGGACAAATAAGGTCTATGTCAACCTAATGGGGTCTAAGGCGGCGTACGAGGTGAAAGGGTACCCCGCACCCAAGTCCTGGCATTTTGTTGGAATGAGCTATAACTACAAGACCGGCAACCTCCTAATATGGGTTGATAACAATGTATACAGCAGCAATAAAGGATTGGTTAGATCGATGAAGATGTCGGGCGATCTTGGCATTGGTTACAGGAATAGCAAGTATATATTTAAGGGAAAACTTGCTGGAACAACGTTGATGAAGTGTGCGATCACTAAAGATCAGATCCAAGCACTGAAAAAACAGATTATTGCAAAGGCGAAACCAGGTACGTTTAGCGATTGTCACTGTACAGAACACTATGGTATCATACCAGTATTCGCAAATTTTCGACCCCAACCGGGGTCTTCCTCAGGCACTTTCTAGTAGAGATCCCAGCAGTGATGCTGGGATCTCTACCAGAAAGTGCCTATATATCGGGTGTCCCAGAAAAAACGTCCCACTTTTCAAAGTTCAATATCTCATGAAGTATCAAACCGAATACAATGTAACTGCACCAAAATTAAGAATATGAAATAGAAATCGGGTTTCTAAGGTGAAAGACATTGCTTCCTACCAGAATCGAACCCACCAAAATTAAGGGTGTGATAAGACAAAGAGATGATGTGATAATTTCAAATCCCTCTTGGGTATGGAATAACATCCGGTACAAAAATGCAAGTCTAAAAGTGCAGTATCAGAGATGCAGATTCAGCGGCACTACCCAATACCAAAGGGTCGGCACCAGTCAAACTGCCATTCCCAGACAGTTCTAGCACTATCTTTTTAGTCCATGGGCAGATGCATTCAAGGGCACAGCAATTTTGTAATTCTTCGACAGAATACATGTAAGTTTCGGAAGCCCAGATCACAGTGAACAAATTGGTCATTGTTTCAAGTATTGTGAGCGATGAGTTAGAACTTCACAGGCCCGTTATTTCACTTTTTGACCTGTACTTTTGCACCGGACATCATTCCACACTCAGTGGGGGTACTGACATGAAATTTACGCCATGGCTAAATGTGAACATAATCTCAGATTTGGTGCAATTTTGTGGTATTCAGTGTGATACATCTGGAGATATAACAGTTTAATTCATTTGGTGGAAAGTACCACTGAGTTTGCATCCATGATACTGCATATCTGGACTTGTATTTTTGTTCCCCCGGACATTAATCCAAACTCAAGAAGGATATTGAAATGAAATTCACACTAGTTCTTTATCGTATGATAAGCTTTATTTTGGTGCACTTTTATTATATTCGGTTCAACACCTCAGGAGATATTGTAGTTTGAAAAGTGGGACGTTTTTTCTGGGACACCCGATATAGGAAGACCCCGGTTGGGATCGAAAATTTGCGAAATTGGGAGACGACTTCATGTTTACTATCATTTTGTGTGTTGTTTTTGTGCTCTATGTTGGACATCAGATCATCTATGGCCAAATTCAAGGAAGAATTGGATTCATTTTCTAACTGTCTCAATTTTAATGCATCAGATGTAAACATTGTTGTTGCAGCGCCTCCAAAGCCAGGTAGGTTTGACCAGTTTCAAGTTTAGAGAATATATTAGCTAAACGCTTTTAAATGGATCACTTGTAAAGAATATGCACTATTCGGGAGTCATCAAGTTCTAATAGCAACTCAAGTTTCATTTCCTGATTTAAACTGATTAACAGCATTACAAAAGAACATGAGGTTTTGCCAGGAATAAGTTTAGTTTTTACAAACTGCCGTGAATTCGGTCCTTTTTGATCTATGGTAGACGTCAGCTACCACTAATTGAACACTGCACTGCACCACTCTTCCACCACTCTTTGGTGCAAGTGTTCACCATTAACTACTATTTTAAGCACATAGCCTTACAAAGCTTCCTTCCTTCAGCCGATCTTTCGACATGTTCATCTTGGCTTTTGTTGGGACCAACTCTGGAAGCAAAACCTGCTGGTCTGAACGGACTCACCTTGAATTCCGTCAAGTCAACTACTCTGACACAAGGTCCAAACGGCCTCAATGCCTGGGTTTTCACCGGTGCAAACTACGTTCGAATAACCAACGGCGGAAAACTAAATTTGAAGGACGACAGCTTCACAATTGCAACATTCCTTTATCAAGACCAGTTTAAGAATGGCCCTATCGTCGAATGGGTGGCAGGGACCCATTTCTGGCTGTGGACAAATAAGGTCTATGTCGGACTAATAGGGTCTGTTGGGGCGTACGAAGCGAAAGGGTACCCCGCACCCAAGTCCTGGCATTTTGTTGGAATAAGCTATAACCACAAGACCGGCAACCTCCTGATATGGGTTGGTAACAGTGTGTACAGCAGCAATGAAGGAACGGTTGGATCGTTGAAGATGTCGGGCGATCTTGGCATTGGCTACAGGAATAAAGACTATATATTTAAGGGAAAGCTTGCTGGAACAACGTTGATGAAGTGTGCAATTAACAAAGATCAGATCCAAGCATTGAAAACACAGATTATTGCAAAGGCGAAACCAGGTAAGAAGTTGACACATCAAAATCGACCACTGTAACAATACCATACTTCATTCAAATTAGAGAATCGGTACTCTTATCACGACGGGTATCTTTGTGAGGAGCGCTAGCCTGGTTCCCTGGCCATCTGAAGCGGGGTTCATTGGCACACGGATTTTGTCCGGTTCAGGTCTGTAAAAAATGGATTAAATGGGCTTTGGCGTTGTCGTATCCGGAAAACTAGGGGCAAACGGACTGGAAACGGACCGGATCCGTGTGCCAATGACAGTGGCGATGACTGATGATTCGTGTCGACACGAATCGTCAACCAGCGCCACTATCGGAGGGCCGATCGAGATACTGAGACAAAAGGCCCTGGGATTACATGTAGGAATTATAATAAGGAAGGATGGCGACGTGCGATGCATTTGGCAACTTACAATTTGTTAAAAGATGAAAATGACACAGCCCGCAGGCAAAATATCTCAAGAAATAGTGACGTGGTGAAGGAAAGTCGTTGAATTTTTTTTCACATTGAAGACAGTATAACCAGTTCATCCGCGATCGTCCTCAATTACAATAGATTTGGAATTATTTTGTCAAATATTGACGTTTTCCCAATTTTCATGCATCAATTATGGTTGTTGTTGTTGCAGTGCCTCCCAAACCAGGTAAGTTTGTTTGCTTTTCGATTGAAAAAAGAAATCTAGCTAAACATGTTTTCACATATTCTTTTTTCCTATAATCTTCTTTAAATGTGTTTTAAGCAACATCAGTTACAGTTCGTCATTTCAACAGTAGGAAAAGACGAAAAGCATTTTTTCCAAAAGTATTAGAGTTTTCAAACTTCCATTAAATCTGTGCTTGGCAACAGGGTACAGGCCGAATCTCTGTCGCTACGATCACCGAATGATGTCGTCCCTATCTCATTGTCATTGATCTCATGAAATGGTAAGAATTAATATCAAGATTCCGAGACTTGGCTGCATTATCGAGAGAATGTATTTATATCATAAAGACATCAAACCCCCAAAGCAACCACTTGGTTTCCGACATTCTGAGAAAAACGTGATACCCAAAGAAATTTTCAATGAAACTTTCTCCAATTGTTTTATATATGATAGCTATGGGTCCATGATGTGTGAAAATTCCATACGATTCCATTTAGTAGTTCTTGTTATGTGGAACATTTAGCAGCCAGTGCCCTTGCGCACAATGTGTCTCTCGGGTATCTGCTATACATTTAGATAGACTACTGTACATATGTACAGGGATGTAACCAACAGGTTTATCCAGCCCCGGCACCTTTATGAATTGGTCATTCTTCACCAATTTGGGCTCAGGGCTAGTGGATTGTTGGATGCTACGGCCACCAACCCAAATTTGATTAGAAATATTATTTTAACATTGAAATTAGGGTGATAAGAGCCATCTGGTGAGAAAAACTGGAACTCATCGGACAAGCACCCAGCGTGTGCCCAAGTGGTTGCTTTAGGGGTTTGATGTCTTTATGCTTATATCTATCATTCTCTGCTGCAACTTAGAACTTATAACATTGACAATTTTTCTTCTAAAAACACGCTGTCGTGTTCCCGTTTCCTTTTTTCAGCTGATATTTCGAAATGTTCCTCTTGGCTTTTGTTGGGACCAACTCTGGAAGCAAAACCTGCTGGTCTGAACGGACTCACCTTGAATTCCGTCAAGTCAACGACTCTGACACAAGGTCCAAACGGCCTCAATGCCTGGGTTTTCACCGGTGCAAACTACGTTCGAATAACCAACGGCGGAAAACTAAATTTGAAGGACGACAGCTTCACAATTGCAACATTCCTTTATCAAGACCAGTTTAAGAATGGCCCTATCGTCGAATGGGTGGCAGGGACCCATTTGTGGCTCTGGACAAATAAGGTCTGGGTCAACCTAATGGGGTCTGCTGAGGCGTACGAGGCGAAAGGGCACCCCGCACCCAAGTCCTGGCATTTTGTTGGAATGAGCTTTAACCACAAAACCGGCAACCTGATGATATGGGTTGATAACAGTGTGTACAACAGCAACGAAGGAATGGTTAGATCGATGAAGATGTCAGGCAATCTTGACATTGGTTACAGGAATAAAGACTATATATTTAAGGGAAAGCTTGCTGGAACAACGTTGATGAAGTGTGCAATTAACAAAGATCAGATCCAAGCATTGAAAACACAGATTATTGCAAAGGCGAAACCAGGTAAGAAGTTGACACATCAAAATCGACCACTGTAACAATACCATACTTCATTCAAATTAGAGAATCGGTACTCTTATCACGACGAGTATCTTTGTGAGGAGCGCTAGCCTGGTTCCCTGGCCATCTGAAGCGGGGTTCATTGGCTCACGGATTTTGTCCGGTTCAAGTGTGTAAAAAATGGATCAAATGGGCTTTGGCGTTGTCGTATCCGGAAAACTAGGGGCAAACGGACCGGATCCGTGTGCCAATGACCCCCGCTTGACAGACAGTGGCGATGACTGATGATTCGTGTCGGCACGAATCGTCAACCAGCGCCACTATCGGAGGGCCGATCGAGATACTGAGACAAAAGGCCCTGGGATTACGTGTAGGAATTATAATAAGGAAGGATGTCGACGTGCGATGCATTTGGCAATTTACAATTTGTTAAAAGATGAAAATGACACAGCCCGCAGGCAAAATATCTCAAGAAATAGTGGCGTGGTGAAAGAAAGTTGTTAATGATTTATTTTTTTTCACATTGAAGACAGTATAACCAGTTCATCAGATCATCCGCGATCGTCCTCAATTACAATAGATTTGGAATTATTTTGTCAAATACATGTATTGACATTTTCCCAATTTTCATGCATCAATTATGGTTGTTGTTGTTGCAGTGCCTCCCAAACCAGGTAAGTTTGTTTGCTTTTCGATTGAAAAAAGAAATCTAGCTAAACATGTTTTCACATAATCTTCTTTCCTATAATCTTCTTTAAATGTGTTTTAAGCAACATCAGTTACAGTTCGTCATTTCAAAAATAGGAAAAGACGAAAAGCATTTTTTCCAAAAGTACACTGTATTAGAGTTTTCAAACTTCCATTAAATCTGTGCTTGGCAACAGGATACAGGCCGAATCTAACAGTCACTATACGACCATCGAATGATGTCGTCCCTATTTCATTGTCATTGATCTCATGAAACATTATGGTAAGAATTAATATCAAGATTCCGAGAGTTGACTGCACTATCGAGAGAATGTACTTCTCTATCATTCTCTGCTGCAACATATAACCATAAAGGAATCAACCATAAAGGTTTAACTGCGAACGATGAGCTTACTGAGGGATACACTTCCTGTGTTGCCACCAGATGTCTCTCACTGCCTGAATTTTGGCTTTACGTAATAGGCACGAGCTTCAACTTTTTTTGTGGTGAAGAGGTACATGAACCTGCCAACATGATGCTTTGAATTCCTTTTTTGACGATAACTGAGCTATTTTCAGCACAATTAGTGTTCCATGTACAAATGTACGTCAGCCTATTCAAATGTACACCGATGACCCTGAACACACATCGTTCGTGGGGTTCTTATTAATTCAGACCTTTTGTGTCATAAGATCAACTAGTCGGAATTCAACAAAATTTGCAGTGAATGTGCAGAAGGGTCTTGCCTATCACATGGAAACGTCAGAATGCAAATCTGTTGGGTTTTAAAGGGATACTGTCCACATTTATAAAATGCTAAATTTGTCAGTTGAACCTTTATGGTTGATTCCTTTATGATATAACTTATAACATTGACAATTTTTTTTTCTAACAACACGCTGTCGTGTTTCCTTTTTTCAGCTGATATTTCGAAATGCTCCTCTTGGCTTTTGTTGGGACCAACTCTGGAAACAAAACCTGCGGGTCTGAACGGACTTACCCTGAAATCCGTGAAGTCAATGACTATGACAAAAGGTCCAAACGGCCTCAATGCGTGGGTTTTCACCGGTGCAAACTACGTTCTAATCAAAAATGGCGGAAAACTAAATTTCAAGGACGACAGCTTCACCATTGCAACATTCCTTTACCAAGACCAGTTTAAGAATGGCCCTATCGTCGAATGGGTGGCAGGGACCCATTTGTGGCTCTGGACAAATAAGGTCTATGTCGCACTAATAGGGTCTGTTGCGGCGTACGAGGCGAAAGGGTACCCCAAACCCAATTCCTGGCATTTTGTTGGAATGAGCTATAACCACAAGACCGGCAACCTCCTGATATGGGTTGATAACAGTGTATACAGCAGCAATGAAGGAACGGTTGGGTCGTTGAAGATGTCGGGGGATCTTGGCATTGGTTACAGGAATAGCAAGTATATATTTAAGGGAAAACTTGCTGGAACAACGTTGATGAAGTGTGCGATCACTAAAGATCAGATCCAAACATTGAAAAGCCACGTTATAGCAAAAGCTGGTAAGCAAATATTCTATAGAATTGGACATCGGTTTAGTTATACTCTCATCAGATGACTATCTTCCAGACAAAAGGGAGATTACGTTGATTGTATGGGGGGGGGGGGGGG
>NMRB01000170.1:359064-381651 GCA_002633025.1 Notospermus geniculatus
GGGGGGGGGGGGCGACACGATACATTTGGCTACTAAACAATTTTTTAACGGATGAAAGCAACGGGGCACCGGGCTGTTCCTCGTGGAAAGAGGCGTCGTGAAAAAATCATTGTTAAAATTTCTTTTATTCACCAAATGTAAATAAGTTTATCAGATCACCCACGACCATCTTTGATTAAAATTGATTTAGAATTATTCAGTCGAATTTCCACATTTTGTCAATTTTCATGCATAGTGTAATATTAAAATGTTTGTGTTGCAGCGCCTCCTAAACCAGGTAAGTTTGACCGTTTTTTGATTGAAGAAAAATACAGTTAAACATGATTTATATCATAACAGACCATACAGCGCCTGCAAAGAGCACTGTCGGACAACAACCATCTTCCATTGACAGCTTAGGTTTTAAAGGGACTAGGAAAAATTTTTCAAGCTTCGGTTATTTCAAAATGCTAGTTTTTCATGATAAATTCCCACCGTCAATTCACTTTTTCAATTAAGTGTTAATTACTGGCACCCAGACAAATCAGTCATCACCATGGAGCATTCACTGGGAACCTAATCAACAGTGTCGCTGTATGTATTGTATGGAGCGAGCTTGTACTCTATTATGTTGATTAGGTTCCCACTGACGAGGTGAATGCTCCATGGTGTGGTGATAACTGATTTGTCGGCATGGGTACCAGTAATTAACACTTAATTGAAAAAGTGAATTGACGGTGGGAATTTATCATGAAAGACTAGCATTTTGTAATAACCGAGGCTTGAAAAATTTTCCTAGTCCCTTTAAATGATTTCAAGAGATACATATATTAAAGGACAAGATATCCAACAAAAAGCACAAAGAACGACACACAAAATGATATAATACGAAAAGTCGTCTCCGAATTTCGCAAATTTTCGAGAAAGTGCTGGTGCTAGATAAATTGCTTTCTCCACTAGAAAGTGCCTGAGGAAGACCCCGGTTGGGGTCGAAAATTTGCGAAATTCGGAGACGACTAGTACATTATTATATAAAAGGACAAGAAAATATATCATCCTAAATAGATGAATCCTTCTCAAACCTTCGTCAAATTGGTCCATTGCAAGAAGGTCGTGTCAGATAAACATCACACTACCACCCAATTCTAGTTGGCACTACTTTTCTACAATGTGGTACAACTAAGAAATGACGAGCTGAACTTGTATGAACACACGCTGTCTTAATGTTTCCTTTTTCAGCTGATATTTCGAAATGTTCCTCTTGGCTTTTGTTGGGACCAACTCTGGAAACAAAACCTGCGGGTCTGAACGGACTTACCCTGAAATCCGTGAAGACAACGACACGGACACAAGGTCCAAATGGCCTCAACGCCTGGATTTTCACTGGTGCAAACTACGTTCGAATCACAAATGGCGGAAAACTAAATTTGAAGGACGACAGCTTCACCATTGCAACATTCCTTTACCAAGACCAGTTTAAGAACGGCCCTATCATCGAATGGGTGGCAGGGACCCATTTGTGGCTCTGGACAAATAAGGTCTGGGTCAACCTAATGGGGTCTGTTGAGGCGTACGAGGCAAAAGGATACCCCAAACCAAAGTCCTGGCATTTTGTTGGAATGAGCTATAACTACAAGACCGGCAACCTCCTGATATGGGTTGATAAGAGTGTATACAGTAGCAATAAAGGAATGGTTAGATCGATGAAGATGTCAGGCGATCTTGGCATTGGTTACAGGAATAGCAAGTATATATTTAAGGGAAAGCTTGCTGGAACAACGTTGATGAGGTGTGCGATCAATGAAGGCCAGATCGAGCAATTAAGGAAACAAATAATTAACAAAGCAACACCAGGTATGGATGTTTATCCGGCTGTTTACTATAATTTCATAGTTTAAATCATCACCATATCGGATCGTCGTCGTCATCATCACCATCATCATCATCCCTAGTATTTTATGATATTCAGTTTGTTCCTCACTCTCGTATAATCTAAGTACCACTTTTTTGATTATATTTGTATTTGATTGATTTACATCATTGATTTTTGCACGATGAATCATATCATTTTAGACTTGACAGAACTTTCGACAGTTTACTCTTTGGGGGCTTATTAATGCTCCTCAACGTAAAGGAGTTCCTCATGCCTATTGTTCTCAACAGGAGAACAATAGCCTTGAGGAACTCCTTTACGTTGAGTTGAGGAGCATTCTAAAATACGGGCCTTAGGGCCGTATGCAGGGTCGGACTTTAGCCTAAAGTATCGCTAAAGTTAGACTTTCTCTTTGCTTGAAGCGTTGAGAAATGTAAGACTTTGATGAAAGTGTGGCTGAAGTCCGACCCGTCCATACGGCCTTTAGTTTCTCTAACGTAAAAAGAAAGTCTTTTCTTTGTTGCAGTCTGCGCAAAGCCAGCGGAAGAGAAGTATGATTACAAGCAGTTTAAATGCGTTCTGAGTGAGTGTTCCGTAACACAATTCAGTATTCTCGATTGTTTCAGTCTGTTAGTCACAATAGATGGGGTGAATAATATATACTATGACATTTTAATGTTTCTTTCAGGATGCCCGAAAACTGAAGAAAGGTGGGATGGTAAAGCCTGTGTCNGACGAGCTGAACTTGTATGAACACACGCTGTCTTAATGTTTCCTTTTTCAGCTGATATTTCGAAATGTTCCTCTTGGCTTTTGTTGGGACCAACTCTGGAAACAAAACCTGCGGGTCTGAACGGACTTACCCTGAAATCCGTGAAGACAACGACACGGACACAAGGTCCAAACGGCCTCAACGCCTGGATTTTCACTGGTGCAAACTACGTTCGAATCACAAATGGCGGAAAACTAAATTTGAAGGACGACAGCTTCACCATTGCAACATTCCTTTACCAAGACCAGTTTAAGAACGGCCCTATCATCGAATGGGTGGCAGGGACCCATTTGTGGCTCTGGACAAATAAGGTCTGGGTCAACCTAATGGGGTCTGTTGAGGCGTACGAGGCAAAAGGATACCCCAAACCAAAGTCCTGGCATTTTGTTGGAATGAGCTATAACTACAAGACCGGCAACCTCCTGATATGGGTTGATAAGAGTGTATACAGTAGCAATAAAGGAATGGTTAGATCGATGAAGATGTCAGGCGATCTTGGCATTGGTTACAGGAATAGCAAGTATATATTTAAGGGAAAGCTTGCTGGAACAACGTTGATGAGGTGTGCGATCAATGAAGGCCAGATCGAGCAATTAAGGAAACAAATAATTAACAAAGCAACACCAGGTATGGATGTTTATCCGGCTGTTTACTATAATTTCATAGTTCAAATCATCACCATATCGGATCGTCGTCGTCATCATCACCATCATCATCACTAGTATTTTATGATATTCAGTTTGTTCCTCACTCTCGTATAATCTAAGTACCACTTTTTTGATTATATTGTATTTGATTGATTTACATCATTGATTTTTGCACGATGAATCATATCATTTTAGACTTGACAGAACTTTCGACAGTTTACTCTTTGGGGGCTTATTAATGCTCCTCAACGTAAAGGAGTTCCTCATGCCTATTGTTCTCAACAGGAGAACAATAGCCTTGAGGAACTCCTTTACGTTGAGTTGAGGAGCATTCTAAAATACGGGCCTTAGGGCCGTATGCAGGGTCGGACTTTAGCCTAAAGTATCGCTAAAGTTAGACTTTCTCTTTGATTGAAGCGTTGAGAAAAGTAAGACTTTGATGAAAGTGTGGCTGAAGTCCGACCCGTCCATAAACGGGCCTTTAGTCTCTCTAACGTAAAAAGAAAGTCTTTCTTTGTTACAGTCTGCGCAAAGCCAGCGGAAGAGAAGTATGATTACAAGCAGTTTAAATGCGTTCTGAGTGAGTGTTCCGTAACACAATTCAGTATTCTCGATTGTTTCAGTCTGTTAGTCACAATAGATGGGTGAATAATATATACTATGACATTTTAATGTTTCTTTCAGGATGCCCGAAAACTGAAGAAAGGTGGGATGGTAAAGCCTGTGTCAAGAGTAAGCAGCACGACATGTGACCGTGCAGTGTCAAGACCTTTGACTTGCTCGTCATTATTTAATCAATGAAGAGCTGTCACCAGCTTTCTGAATTTCAATCGTAATTTCATGTTTTGACATTCGATTTCATGTTTCGACGCCACGAGAGGAAAAAATTAGTGATGGTGTTAAGTCCCGCGCAGTCCTATCCATAGGCCTACAGTAATTCGAAAGTCAATTCACAGTAGTACATGCATATGTAGTAGGCCTAGTGAAGTTTATATTGTGATTTATTTTAGGATGCCCGAACAACGAAGAAAGGTGGGATGGTAAAGCGTGTGTCAAGAGTAAGTAGTCCGGCACATTATTGCGGTCGATTCAAAAGTCAGTGCCAACGACTGAGGTTCTGGAACGCTGTTTTGGTCGTCAACATTTGAAGAAAATCGGCGTATACATGTAGCCTAACTTTATCCTTGTTTCTCTCACCAAATTTCATGTTTTGACGTTCGACGCCACGATAGAAACAGTATCCACGATGGATTATTGCAGGTTATCTATTTTTGATAGTACAGTAGAAATAAAGTGAACTTTTTCATGTAATATGATGTCTTTAACATGTTTTCTTTTCCAGGATGCCCGAACACTCAAGAAAGGTGGGATGGTAAATCTTGTGTCAAGAGTAAGTAGTAATGACATAAGTCTATTCAAATGTCAGTGTTAACTGCTTTGGCCCTGGAACACTCTTTACTCTTTGACTTTTTGAATGAAAATTCACAATAGTACAAGGAGATAATTTACTAAGTAAATTTTTGTACCGCTGGTATTTTGCATGTTTCTTTCCAGGATGCCCGAAAGCTGAAGAAAGGTGGGATGGTAAAGCATGCGTCAAGAGTAAGTAGTATGACATCATTGCAGTCCATTCAAAGGATGAGTAAATTTTATATCATGATATATTTATATGTTTTTTTTCTCGAGGATGTCCGAACACTGAAGAAAGATGGGATGGCAAAGCATGTGTCAAGAGTAAGTACTATGACATTATACATGTACATGTAGTCAATATTTCATGCTTTAATTTTCGAGGCAATGTGGAAAATACTCATTTTAGCGCAAAGTCCCGCGTACAGTCCCACCCATGTTACAATTCAGTATTCTCGCTTGGTGTTTGTAATTCGCAATGGGAGATTTTAGTGATTTTAGACACTGATTATTTCCAGGATGCCCGAACACGGAAGAAAAGTGGGATGGTAAAGCGTGTGTCAGGAGTAAGTAGGCCTACATGTATGACAAACGGTCCATTCAAAAGTCACTGTCAACACATTTGACTGTGGAACGAATGCAACTTTTAAAATGTTTCCTTTTCAGTTAATAAAATTCTACATGTAATTCTAAACATCTAACTACACGCAATTTCATGCTGAGCTAGGACAATCCGATCGACGAAATAAGAACTTTTCCTCTATATTTTTCTCGCATGCTTGAAAATCGGGTTTTGAATGTGATTTATTTGGCTGCACAAATAAGGCAGTAGCACTTACTCAGTTAACTTAATACACAAGTTTGAAAAATCACCACGAATGGGAAGCATATTTTCAGCACCATTTGCGCAGCCTGTACGTAACAGGTCTATGTGACGTTTTGTGCCGTTTTTATTTGACAGAAATAAAATACCCAAGGACTTTCGGCGGGAATGGTGGCGGAGCACCCTGCGTCTTACCATTCAGGTACAGTGGGGTCATCAGAAAGGACTGCACGGAGTCGCCGAAGTGGTGCGCTACAACGGATAATTATGATAATGACAAAAAGTGGGGATATTGTCCAGGTTCGTGAAGAAAAGATATTCACTAAAGTACATGTAACTTAGTAATCTATTTGTTAGTATCTATGTTCTTGCAATATATCGTTCTGTATTCAAATTTTTGACATTGCACTGGGTTTCTAAGGTGAAAGTCATCGCGTCCTTCTACCAGATGTACATACTGTGTATGTACATGTACTACGGCACCGCAGAATTGCATAGGTAATCGAGACAATATAGGCCCTATTAACGCAAATACAAATGTATAGGTCTACATGTATAGACTGTCAAGTGATTATGAGCTGCATCCTCGAATGCATAAAGCGAATCGTCCAGTCAGCGCAATCGTACCGTACCGTACTACAGGGTGTATCAAAAAAACGCAACAGTTGGTATTTTCTCCAATATCTATAGATCTGGGATGGATATGACAATGTCATATTAATCCTGTGGATCTTAGCTTCAAAATGACACCAAATTGGAATACCGTTACGCATGACTGATCTAGCACTGTTTAAACAAAATGACCTAAAATTGAATTTGTTGCAGGGTGAGGATTCCTGTTGTTATTGACATTCTGTGCCTTATTCATTGCATAACATTCACAGACAATGCCCAGATGGTAGCGTAACTGCTGCCACTCCCTTCCAATAAAGAACTCAACGACAGACAGATAAAAAACATAAGTTACTGTTTGTCAACCAAGTATCATCTTTGATGTTGATCTCAGCAAAGTGTAAAACAACAGATGTAAACGTCATTTTTCATGGCATTTTGTGCTTCCCCACTTGGTTTTAGCAAGAATACATGTATATAAGTACTTAAATATTCTTGGTATGACCTATACGTATATTTGTCATATCCATCCTAGATTTATAGATTTTGGAGAAAATACAAACTGTTGCGTTTTTTTTGATACACCCTGTAGAATCTAAGCCAGAGATGTAAATGACAGTATTCGTTTTAGCTCTATGCAAGACACAGACTGGGAAGGAAGTCATTGCCGCAGACACCTGGAAACATGGAGGCACAGAATACTCCTGTGGTCGTGATGGAAAGATCCGCAATAGTAAGATTTTATCTATTCTACCGTGATGAAAATTTTGATACACTGGTACATTTAGGCCTACATGATGTAGGTCCGGTATTTGTTCAGCGCGAGGAGTGATCTCCAAGCTTTGTTTGAAAGCCGTTGATTTGTAACTGAACAGAAAATATTTTGAGTCATGCACTAGCATAAAACCGATACATTTGTATCAATCCTCTGACCGCACTTTAATAGTTGACGTTTTATTTCAGACGTGAAAACTTCCAGTGGGAACTGTCTTTTCCCTTTCACCTATGGAGAAACCAGTTATGATAAATGTACTGAAGCCGGCTCTTCTGGCTCTCCCTGGTGTTACGTCAGCGAAAAGGAAACGACCTATGGATACTGTCCTAAATAATGCGCGATTCCAATGTATACAAGCAAACTGCAATTTATCAAAAGCAGGTGAACCGAAAGTAATTTGTCTTACTGTACTGCTGCAGTTCACTCAATAAATTGAATATCCTCAATAAATGCATCGTTATTTCCATCATTTTCCTCCCTGTGTTTCATACCATGTTCGACTGGATGGTCTAGCATCATGTAGGCCTACATGTAGGCCTAGGCCTATATCCTAAAATTCCCATCCAGAAAATAAGGCCTATTAGGTATCCGCCACGGATTACTGACGACTATGTACGACTACGATAAGATCAGTGCACAACGCATGCATGGGGTTACTGCTGCACGTAGTCGTCAGTAACGAGTGGCGGATACCTATTAGGACCATATTAGGCCCTAATGGTCGAAGGAGAACAGCAGATGCGTCTCAGTCTATGGCCTTAGATTCATACCAAACTGTGAAAATACGTCGAGCATTCTGTTCCCGAGTCCAGAGAGCTCTCGAGCAGAATGGGACAGGCGAGCACGTGTTGTGCATGGACAGAAATCATTTATCGATGACGTCACGGCATCATAAAAAGTGCCGACGGTCTACTCAGAATTGCCTTTTACCGACCTACCACATCATGGGAAATATTTCCCTTTTGACTGGGCCTAAAATCTGGACTTCCTCTCCAGGCCTACCCAACGAGCACAAAATCATCTGCAGTTCATGTACGCTGTTAGAAAAAACAGAAGAAAATAACACTAGAATTTTCTGGCAGCAGAGTTTCAAGCACTTCTGTGAAATTACAGGAGCCACTTTTTTAGATGCGCAAGAAAGATTTTTTTTTCAAAAGTGGTCGGAAGATGGCCAGAATGGATAAAGCCATTAGGCCTACAGTAATTTTGCGTAAAAGAACTTTTTCGCCGCTTAAAAGAAAGATTTTTTCAGAAGTGGTCGGACTAAGATGGCCATAGGCTAATGGATAAAAAGCCATTACAGAAATTTTGCGAAAAAGAACTTTTTCGCCGCATAAAGGCATTGCATCTGAACCAATGACCTGCGTTTTATGTACCGGCACACATAGGAGGGACCTTCCAAACAATGGGTCATGGGTAATGACATAATATTCCTTTGACCCTGAATCCTTTCTGTAATTTACAGAAAGTGCTTGAAACTCTGCTGCACAGACTAATCTGTAGAATACTCTATATTTTCTAACAGTGTAGAATGATCCGTATACCATTTTTTGAATGACGAGGGTGACTCGTCATCCCGCGCCACGGCGACGTGATCGGTTCCAAACACTGTCTCGTTCTAACGATTTTCCTTTTTGAGGTTCTCTCTATGTAAGAACTGATAACGTGTGACATGCAGTCGTACACGTAGATAATGTTACCCATGTAAATGCTTTTAGTCACATGCTGCCCACACCACCATCGTGTACAATCCCCACATGCAGCCCTGCGGCGAGAGTACGACCCATTTATTTCTGTTCTAGGTCACATTAACATAAAGCCATAACCTAATATAAAATCGATTCACCGTGTTGTGCGCAATGATTCACTTTGAACGCAGTGTAGAGATCATTCATTGTGAAAACATTCCGAGCTGCTGATCGCTCTGTAGGTGTGTTGAAAAGGGAAGGGAGAGAGGATGGACTTTCGAATGGTTCTGGTGCTGAGTCTGCTCGCCCAGATCAGCTTCAGCTATGGCCAGAAATACTACCAACCCGAACAAATTCATCTCTCGTATGGCGGTAAGTGTTGTAAATTTGCGTCGTATCCTCTATCCTGTATAGTACAGTAGTATAGACCAGTAGCTACCATATCTACATGTAGGCTAGGCCTATATACCTACTACTGCATAGGCCTACTGATAAGCCATGGTAGGCTAGATCAATATAAAGAATGGCCGCATAAAGTTATGAAACTGTCGCTAGTCTATAGGCCGAAGTCATGTGGGTAGCCTGACATAGCCTAGGCTAGGCTACCGGTAGGAGTACCGGTGTGAAGGGAAAGTAGTCCTAGGGAAAACTGTCCTCATGGGAACAAAAAATCCTATTGTTACATTCCAATCTCAGGCTGGCGATTGGTACCCATGCCGCTTAATTCCGTCACTCAACAATAGAAGGGGACACTCTTTACCATGTTTACTGCTACACCGGCGTGATAGAATCTAATGCCTCGTCTTGTTGATGTCCCCATGCATTGTTTGTCACAGGATTAAGATGGTGCCGCTTAGCCTAATCTGTAGAGTGTAGGCCTATTGGTGGGGGACATCTCATATCGGGGGACATTAGATTCTATTACACCGGTATTAACCTCCCTGTTTGGACACTTTAGGACTGCTCATGGCTGCCGTGGGGTGTTCTGATTAGGGTCATAGACCTAGTCGTAACAGTGGCGATTTTTGACGGGTGTCATCATTTGGGCGGTTATGGAACTTCCGTCAGTAGAGGCAAAAAGGCCAATCTATTATCTATGGTAAAAGAAACCCAAGTAGAAATCATAGCCATTCAAAGAATATGCCTAACATTAGAACTAACAATAGCAGGATTGTAACTGGGGACCTGCATTCCTAGGACTCCCATTCCTTCCACACCGGCAGCCTGTGTGACAGGAGTGATTCGTACGATGTGATGACTGGCGAAGTAGTCCAAGACATCCTCGTTGGCCTACCAGGGCAACTTAGCTTATACCAAGGGACAACCCTTTCCCAGAAAACTCATACCAGGATAATTCTGATATCCCTATAGGCCTCCAAGGTCTCTTGGGTAGAGCATCCCTTAATCCAAATCCCTTCCAACCTGTTGCAGCTGATCCTTCTCAGATGACAATAACTTGGGTGACATTTGACAATACATCTGTTGCCTTGGTACAGTATGGGCTTCGATCATTTGAAGAAAATACAGCTCGAGGGGTCATAGAAAAATTCGTGGATGGTGGATCTGCCAAGAGAGTCATTTACATGAATAGAGCTAACGCAACAATGCTTAAACCTGGGAGAAAGTACAGTAAGTTTTTTCTTGTAGGGCCTACCTGATACGATATAACTGCTGATGTAGGTCTACATAGCCTAAATGCTTCGCATGTGATTGGGAATGGTATTCTGCGGATACGTAGTCATACCTTGCTGTCGTACGGAGATGTCTTCATCATACTCTGATGTCCGGAAGATTGCGCAGCAAGTTGAAAAACATCAGACAAATGAAACAAATGTACATCTTAGAAAACGTTACATTGGTGTGTTTCAGCCCGCGCAGGGTTAATACCGTTACACTTGTACACTACGTTCGTTTTCTAGGATATCGCGTCGGCAGTCCACTCGGTTGGAGCAGTGTTTTCACCTTCATTGCAATGAAGGCTGGGAATAAATGGAGCCCCAAGTTTGCCCTATTTGGAGATATGGGGAACAAAAATGCCCAGTCGATGGCGAGGTTGCAAACGGAGGCAGAAGAAGGGCACTTCGATTTCATCGTCCATGCAGGTAGGCTAACTCAAAATGTCGGAAGCTCTCGCCCAGTACAGCCAAAATACATGCTGCTTTTCTTGATCGTGTCTTCATTTGGAAAAAAGCGTGGTGTAGATTATGGGAGAGTTTTGACTGCTGATATGAAGAGAGTGGCCAAGGATAGGCAACATCCAAATATGCAAATGACATCACCGGAAAAAAGGACTCTGGTTCATTTGCCTGAACTTTGATTTGAATTGAATAATTGCAACTTGGAGTGATTTTCCTGTGACAACAATGTAATGACTTATTTCAATGTTGTCACGGGAATATCATTCAATGCACATGATCTAGTTCACGAACAATGGCCTCAGGTTAGTTTTTGTAAAATTAAGTAGAAGTACATGGAATATGTACATGTCTCCGTCAATATTTGTCATTGCTAAAAACCGTCCTGCAGGCCTACGCAGCTGTTACACGGTCACGGGATGGACGTTTTAGAACATTTGGACTTTCGCCAGCGATCTTTAAAAGACCTCTACTCTCCGAACATATATGTCCAATAGTTTTCAGCTATCTTCTCTGTGGAGAGTAAATCAAGGGGTAGGGGTGGTTTCTTTTAAAACAAATTTATGTTCTGGAAAAATCAATTTGACATTTCGTATTTTTTCAGGTGACTTTGCATACAATATGGACAATGTAAGTTGAAGATAACTGATATTGTCATAACTGTCCTTAGAAATTTATGTGTGTGCTAAGATGGGATAATGGATATTTGAGAATTAAAAGCCCTAAAAATCGGTTTATGTGCTGAGAGTACATGAACAGAGTTTAATCCAGCGACTGAATACGTTGGGGAAGGTGGACTCTCGAAAGTGGGGAAAATGTGGCTTCGAAAGAGGGGAAAATGTAGCGTGGCCCGGGAAAAAGGTAAGAACACTAGTAGTGGGTGTGTCCCAACTGATACTACTCGGAAGCCAGAATTTAGTACTAGCCAAAATTATGATAGGGCATCATTGTACGTATCGCTTCAGGACGACGCAAAGAGAGGCGACGAGTTCATGCGCCAAATTCAACCAATTGCGGCCAGCGTCCCGTATATGACATGTGTAGGAAATCACGAAAATGCCTAGTAAGTGTGCGCAACACGGCTCACCGACACGATTTCCAATCTCGTGAACTTGATTTCATTCATGTGTGCTGCCAGCTTTAGGAGGGCATGACAATGAGATGATGTTGCTGAGGTGATCCCACAGACATGAATTTATGTGCAGCGTGCTTTAGGTTCAAATATTTCAGCTGGATTGAGTACAATGTACATCCATCGCTGCCTTCTCACATTGCAGCAATTTCTCCAATTACAAATACCGATTCACGATGCCCAGGGCCGGCGGCGAAGGCAGGGGTCTCTGGTACAGTTTTGACGTCGGACCAATTCATTTTATAGCTTGGGACACTGAAATTTATTACTACACAAAGTATGGAAAACAGCAGGTTATCAACCAGTTCAAATGGCTAGAGAATGATCTTATTGTAAGTTATCCCCTATATCGCATGCATACCTTGTTTTAGACTAACCAACCAAAACTTTTCGTTTCTCTTGTTGTTTCGAGCCGTCTGAAACGACAAGTGGCCTACGACATAAAATGTCACAGTGGTCTTTTCCTTCGGTACCAGAAAAGTAAATGCAGTGAAGCAACACCTAAGAAATCGTTTATGAATATACATGTATGTATTTGTGCATCGACACAGACGTCCACGCCAGTTACATTTGCACGTCAACTTTAATCTGCATTGGCTGCAAACCTATCTGAACGGATTATTTCAAAATAATAATTCTTTTCTACATACTTAACCTACTAGGAAGCAAACAAACACCGTAATGTTACACCGTGGATCATCACATTCGGTCACCGACCAATGTACTGCAGTAACAACAAAGGAGATAACCTGGAGCACTGTCAGAACCCTGACAATCTCGTAAGTGGTGTGATCACAGTTGGCATGACTTTGAGTCAGGCCCTTACGCTATGCATGCATTATGTACACCTATCTGTGCCGTACATCCGAAATTCTGACAGAGAACCTTACCGTTCCCGTCTGTTTCATCCCTCGGTGAGATGCTTTGGAATGATCAAAGAAAGCTACAATCATACTCATAAACCTTTTTACAAGTTAGTATCGCCAGAAATCTGTTTTCAGTCATGAAAGTATCATGATAAAATATGAGTGTTTGACCCCTACTCTGGCCAATCTCAAAGCTACGTGAACATTTCTCGTCAATGATTTAGGTTCGGGTTGGCGACCCATCTCAGAAGCCAGCGTGGCCGAGTCCGGAGGATCTGTTCTACAAATACGGCGTAGACTTGGAAATAGCAGCGCATGAACACGACTACGAGAGAATGTGGCCTGTCTACAACATGAGAGTGTGCAATGGTAGTTCTAAATACCCCTACACTAACCCGACTTCACCAGTCCATTTTGTCACTGGGTCAGCGGTAAGTTCAATGACGAAACTATGGAGAGACTTTGAGGCCTACGTGCCTCTATAAACTGGTCGTGTCAGATGAAGGCAGATGAAGTTTTTTTTGGCCAATCTGCGATTTGGGACTGCCACCCACATTAATATAGTTACAGAATGAAAAAGAATATCTGGCACATAGGCCTACCTCATACTTACCTCTTACTGTATCTAAAATCGTTAGTGTTCTCACACATCTCCAAAGAAAATCGTTGAGCTGCATGTCTTCTATACGTCGAGTGCGGAAAAATGGCAAATGTTTTTCGGAATCTATTTCAGGGCTGCCAGGAGGACACAGACCCCTTCTTTCCAATTCCGTGGCCCTGGAGCGCTGTGCAGACAGACGACTATGGGTACAACAGAGTGCAAGCGGTCAACTCAACACATCTTTATTTTGAATACGTATCGGATGATAAGGTAGGCGTGGACGACGGTTTGGATTAAACTGCGTATTCCATCTCCTAAATAATCCCCTACAGTTACAGACAGCAGGATTCGAATGTCAAAGCTAAGCATTCTGCTGTTTCCATTTGCAGAAAGGTAAAGTCATCGATTCAGTGTGGTACATTAAAGATAAGCACGGCCCTGGCCAGTACACCTGTCATCTTGGCATGGACGAAAAGTACAACAAAGACAAGCGCACAGAGTTTAAGACCGTCCTGGAAGACTATCATAGAAAGATGAAGGATAGGAAGCAGAAGGAAAGAAAAGTCCCTCTATGGAGAGTCCGACCTGACCTGCATGTGAACGAGCACGAACGTCTTTAGAGGCATGGTGATTGAGCCCGTCCATAAACCCTGCAATCATTTTTTTAAAAAAATAATTGTTTTCATTCTGTCTCGTTAAAAGCAACATTTTTTTTGTCACTAAGTTATATCTCAAATATTTTAACTCGTCTAGTGATGAAGGATTAAGAAGATTCTCTGTAAATACACATGTTTGAACATTTTGCAATGACATTCCCACTCCTTGAGCTACATATTCGGGGGCCACGTTAATGTTTTTTAGTTGGGTTGGTTTGGTGTGAAGACTTTTTATACCGGAAATTGATGACTTTCGTACGGACCCAACGGAAGTTTAATTTAACCGTAATTTCTTTTTTGTTTCGTAATGGTGCTCTCAAATGTCTGCAGGGCTTATATTAGATACTTGGAGATTTTACTATGCACCTGAAATGCACGCTGACAAGCATTTTCGGGCTTGTACTTGATAGTTAATCTGTGATATGCACCGTCACATGAAAACTTAACGCACTTATACACATTTAGTTATACTACTGTTTCTCACTCAGCTTGGGAAATTTGGCATTAATAAACCAAGTGATAAATTGATGGGTATTGGAATGTTAGGGACTCAGTACATTATCCTTGTAGGAATCCCTTGACAATTTTTGCTAGAATCCTTAGATCGCCTGCTAAGGTATCTCGTAATGGTGAAGGTTTCCCATTCCGTATGACACGAATATTGTTTTGCCGATTGCGAGTGTTTGAAGTAATAAAAGACATAGTGACAGCTCTTGTCAATGTATTAGCAATTAGGTGAAATGCAAGTTGAAGAAGCACATGTAGGGCACATTGTATAACGGTGTGACCCCTTGGTTGGATTTATAGTCTGGGGAAAGTTTAATGGCTCGTTTTCACTACAACGGTTTTCTTGCGGTTGTACCGCAAGCTGGCTGCTGAAACTGCCAGTAATCGTGGGAAACATGGATTTGATGGGAGAATTTTAATTGGCTTCAGGATTCCGATTTAATGCTCATGTTTTATGGGATCATTTTGATTGTGAGTAGGCAGTGTTGTCACGAGAAGGCCGGGCGCATAAGTCATAAGCGACTTGGCCAATCAAGTACGCCTAATTCGAATGTTTATGTTGTTTTATTGTGGAGGTTTACGTTCATTGCTTTTAAAGGTGTATCAGGGAGTAAAAATGAAGAAAACCAACCGTAGAATCTCGGAAAGAAATGTCTGGTGTAAAAAATGTGTCAAATATACGTTGTACATGTATGTGTTCTGTCAATAAACTATTAGTATTAGACGTTGTATGTGTTCTGTCAATAAACTATTATATTACACAATTTTATGATATGATATTCACCGGTACATTGCCTTCACGCGAGGAAGAGCCTCACTACAATTTACTCTACGGCACATACAGGGCGAGAAAATGCCCTCTCCGTCTCCATCCAAATAACTTACCCGTGATCTCGTTTCAAGCGAAAAGCAAATTACAGTGGTGATAAGATATGCATTTTTAATTTCTTGAAGTTTTCCTTCACACTCTATCTGCCCTAGCTAACTGATTACTGGTCCTCGTTACTCAGGTTCCTTGGGACAAAACTGTCCTGTTTCCATATTTCGTTGGACCTCGTCCCATTTCCAGACACATCCATTCACAGCAACGTAGGCGCCATCTTCTTTCAAACACTGCAAGGCGCCAATAGCGACACCTAAATTGAAATTGGTATCTGAGGACTTACCGTTTCAGGTTTGATTGCTCCTGTAAGGAAGGATTGCCAGTTTCCCCTGCAAGATATTTTGCTGTCTCGACCGACCTGTCCTGCGTTAGAAACAACTTCTTTCCGTTGTAGCACCGTACTGTTTCGGCTAGTCGATACAGGTGTATATATCTATCTAGGACTACTGTCAGCGATTTTAAGGAGCTATGTAGGCTCTAAGGCACCGGCATCAACTAGAAATGAAGCTGATTGTACAAAGGATAGGCCTACGTTTGATGTTTCAGCCTGACCACGACTTCTATTTGCTGCCCTTATCGGACTGGACTGAAACATCAACGTTTTCTCATTGCTCGTACAGGCCAAGGCCTACTGTTATGTCCTTGACTACCCCTTTCGACAGACAGTTATTGAATCCTGGGGTTGATCGGGTTAGAACCCTCATGGCGCGGGGTCGCCAATTTCAAATGCATACCGCCTGTCGCCTTGGGATAGTCCATATCGATGGTGCAGCGGGGTTCATTGGCACACGGATTTTGTCCGATTCAGGTCGGGATTCCGTAAAAATAGATCAAATGGACTTTTGCGTTGTCGTATCCGGAAAACTAGAGGCAAACGGACTGAAATCGGACCGGATCCGTGCACCAATGAACCTCGCTTCAGGGTAGCCTACTTAACCTAATCTAATCAGGTTATCTCGTCTTACCTCCAGTTTGGACGATCGGGATCTCCATTGAATTTTTTCTCCACCATGTCCACACCGCCACTCCAATTTCAACCACCACGAAAATCAAAACCACTGAGGGTCAAGTGACAGCCTATAGTTTGAGGAGGCTCAAAACCATGAGCCAAGTCACAAATCATGAAATCCAGCTGTGTATGACCAACACGCACGCTCTGTGTGTAGTTTTTCAGTGAGGCCCGTGTGCCAGTGTGACATTACAATACATTGACGGAATAAGCGGCAACTTGACAATAAACGACACACAGAGAAACAGCGAGTCTGTTTCCCAGTGTGTTCCAAACAATGGAAGTCACACAGAAAAACGGCCACACTGAAAAACGTTACACCTGGCCGGCGGAACAATTGGAGCGCCATAGTTTTTGGCTTGTCGTCTAAACGGCCTCAATGTGTACCTTCGTTGTCTTGCTGTGGACCGACTGCGAGACAAACATGAAATATTGCGACGAACTTGAACCACTGATCGGCAGTGTGTCATCGGTGGACACTATCAAAATGGCGTTGGGTTCACCGAAAACAGATCCCCGGCTTAGAGGCCGGCGGCCGGGGAAAGTATCGTGTAATACCACATATTTGGTGAACATAGTTAGTTCTCAAGGACTTTTCTGTTTCCCTAGGCCCTCACAAGTTGCAGAATGAAGCCTAGAGGCCTAAAATAGTTCTTCCTGACTCTCTGGGGTACAGAATCTTCTATTCGCCATTACCAGAGCAGAGTGAACACAAGATATCTGTATTCATTAAAATATTGTCACCAGATGGCCTATATCTCATATGTTATTGGTTACTGACTCCACCTAATAGGTCCACTATTGTTTTTCTCAAACTGGACACGATAAAATCGAATTTTCGTTACGGTAACGGTCGCGGGTGGAAACAAGTTCGTGATTGATTTGATAAAGACCTGCGGAGCAAATCGACCTTGGCTTGAATACGCATTATTATGATCGATTTCGGATTAACTGCTTAAATTTAGACCGTGCAAAATCTCAATCTCTCACCTAAAAGACGCCTATAACGTGACATGAACATAGATATGGATGTATTTTGCACGTGATCGGTCATTTAGTGGACTTTGGTCGGGTTATTGTCTACGAAACCAAGGTGCAATTTGCCAGTGGTTGTTTTTTTTAATCAAAATTCATCAGTTATGACCATTAAAAATACATCTTTCTCGCATTAAGCACGAATCCCAGCGGCAAATCGTGAGGAAAACAGCACGCAAATGATCATCACCCGCCTGTTTGATCGAATACCAGGGGAGATGAAATGAGAAGTTGGCCGAAGTGATCATCAGTTTGTTGTCCTAAATGATTAATTTGCTGGACTACTTCGCATATCCGCAATATGAGAGGTTTACACCTTTATAGTCCACTTTCAAAATCACAGTGTATAAATGTTTTTCTACAGAAAATGAACGAGCATAGGGGCTCCTAAACGATCTCCTCCGGCCGACCTCCACGTTTGTACGGATGACGGCGAGGGAGAGGAGCACACCATGGATTATAGTGAGTGAGGCGACTAGGCTATTTATTTTTTTTGGGGGGGGGGCATGAGCCACTTGATCTCAAGCGGATATACATCCTTTTAAAAGACATAAAATGGTCAAGCACCAGATGAAAAATCAAGGTTATTTCCAAAGCCTCATTACGATGTTGCTGGGTGCGACTCAATCAAGATTTCGCGAGGCAAGCAACACAGCTAATCGAACTCTCATTTAGCAGTGCAAATTGATTCATGTCACGATACGTGAGCGCGTAATAAACCCAATGAAGTTGAGATCGAATTTCGTTTCATTGGTGACAGCCGCAGGCTTTGTTTATATTACTCTGAACACTAGGGATTTTTCTGTAATCCTCGAATCGACGGCCGATGGAGAGGAAAACATTCGACATCGGTCGTCGCTATGGGAAGATCCCACTTCTTCCTTCGAGGGCTTAGTTCGCATCATTTGGGCACTGACTGAAGTAGCCTACCTAATTCGTCGTTCTCGTTCACCTGCTGCGGGCAACAGTTTTTATGCAATCACTGATGGTACTACGTTGCAGAAACTCGTGATGACGGTCGTCGGTATGGTAAGATTCCACTTCTTGCGATACTTATTTCACATTGGGTACATTTAAGTGCCTTTTTCTCAACTCCGGGCGCTGACAGCAGTTTTGTCGACCTCGTACCTGCTGGTAAACCGTTTTTTTTTAAAATCACTAATGGCATTACTTTCCAGAAAATCGTGATATACCTCATTATCAGTTTGCTGGTCCTCACTGTGATGGACAAACCAGGAGGAAGCTGGGGTGTATTTGTTCAGAAGGACTTCGTCAGTGTGGACTACCAGAAATCATGCACCACGGCTCATGAGTCCTGTCCGTTCAAGGAGGAATTTGGAAAATGCAACCTGACATGTGACGTCTGTCAAATAATGGACCTGATTGTCAACCCATCTCCGCCAAAGAAAGGTGGTTGTTCGGTCCAAATATACAATCTCTACCCTGATGGTTGCAACGGCAAAGCTTTGACGTATCTCAAAGTTGTGATACGAGAGCTGAAGCTTGAGAAAGAGGACTGCATTACTGTGAGTGATCATATCCATCCTTGGGTCCTCAATGGATGCTGGGGGAAGTTTCGTGCCACACCAAGTCCGTTAAGTAGGATGGTAATAAAAACATTTTGCGGACACATCGGTCCAATGACATATCGAACGTTGACAAACGAACCTACTATAAAATTTATCCAGCGGAGCTCTCCGGGCAATACAACACACCTAAAAAGAGCAATCAAAATTATGGAAGTACCTTATAGAAAGCCAGATGAAGAGGCAAACCCTGAATGCACCTGCCCTTCAGGGTTTGTCAAAAATAAGTGCATGTGTTACGCCGCGTTTCGTCCAGTTCCTCGACATTTAGAGAATAAACACTTCACTTGGGTCATGGCGGAGGCGAAATGCCGAGAGCTCGGTGCGAATCTTGTAAGTATCATGAACGAAGAGGAGTTGGCCGACCTGAAACAGTTCATTAGGTCTATCTGGTGGAAACTTCTCTTCGGAAGATATCGGGCAATCCCGTGGATCTTCGTTGGACTCAGAGATCAGGGCACGGTAAGTATACATTAGGGCAATTTGTTAGCCTGCATCGGTCTTCGGTCGGTGCCATCTCGGCGGTCGTATGTCAAACTGGCTGCGTTTTTGCTTTTTCGGAAATCGTGCCTGTGTGCATGGCGGCCATAAAACACGAAGAGAGACGAGGTAGTGCACATAGTTTCAGCTCACATGCGTGGTTCGTCGAGATTTCCGCAATGCATGTGTGCTGTTAGCTTCGTACTCCTGCAAAGAAGGCCCAGAGTTGAGTTGTCAGTCGCCCCAACACAAGTGTAAAGTTTTTCAGTGTTTCCGTGTGTCAGTGTTCCCCCTATTGCTCTGGAAACACTGGCAGATAGATCGACACGTTTCTTTGTGTGTCCTCCATTTTGTCGAGTCGCGGCTTATTCCGTCAGACAATAGCAGGGGAACACTCGCAGATGGGGAACGCTCAAAAACGTTATACACCGGAACTTCTCATATACTCTAAATGGTCTGAAATGATCAAGTGAACACGAGCTGATCCGGCAGCAACTTTGCCAAAATATTTAAGGTGACTTTGGTAATCACAGCAACTCTGACGATGCGTTATTTTCACACACCTGCAGATCAACAACATGAGATGGACCGACTCGAATCCCGCCGTGTTTGCCGATTGGTATAATCCTGGCTATGGTAGCGTGGTGCCTGACTTACCAAATACCCTGCTGAAAAGTCAGAAACAACCAGCGAGTTTGCCAATGTTAGAATGTACCGCTCTCTATATCAACCTGGCTGACTTTTGGGAGACAAAGACGCACTGGATCAAGATCCCGTGCAGTTATCCGGTCCCTGATGTTGCGTACATTTGTAAGGTGAGGGCAGAGAAGCTTGACCTAACGGGCTTCTCTAAAAACTTCACCGCGGAAAACTTCACAAGCGAAGCAGATAATGTGACAACGTCAGTTGAAGATGGTAATGCGGCAACAAGGTTGCAGGGCACAACGTTTTTAAACGGACGAACGTATGTAATATCCTGTGGATCAGGTTGGTCGTACTCAAAAGGACGCTGTCTGAGGATGTTTACAAGTCCCAAAAAACTTTCGAAAATTTTTTCTGAATCGGAAGCCGCGGAAATGTGCCACGGTGTTAATGCAACGGTTCTTGACTTTCCAAATGTAAGTATTAAAGAAGACATCAAGAAAATTTTGCGGATCTGGAGACACATTCCTGACTATGGGAACATTCTAGTTGCTAATGGTTCGACTGTGTACAAGATGACCGTGAAAATATCTGACCCTTATACGGTAGATTCAAAAATTCTGGCGTTTCTATTAAAAGACACCTCCAAATTTAAGAAATGGGTGGCTAATGTCCGACATGTGATATGTGAACGCCCATACTTTTTGGAAGTTGTCACGTGCAAGAAAAATCAGTGGCAGTGCAGTGATGGCATGTGTATTTCTTCGGAATATGTCTGTGATGGACAACGTGATTGTTACGATAACTCTGATGAACAAAGTTGTGGAGGAACCAAGATTCCAATGTACCGATGCAACAATGGAGAGAACATATCATTTTCTTTGTATTGTGATTTTGTTCGCCATTGCCCTGACGGTTCGGATGAAGAAGGTTGTGTCCATCCGAGGTGTCCCAGCACAGATTTTAGATGCAGTAATGGACAATGCATTCCAAAGTCGCAGTACTGCGATCTTACTCCCCATTGTATCGATGCAAGTGATGAACCTGCTAATTGCAGTAAGGAGTGCAAGGTTGGATTTCTCTGTTACAGCGGGAACTGTATCAAGAAACGTCGTATAAACGATTTGTTTCCTGACTGTCCGGGCAACAGTCAGGAAGACGAACGAACCACGCGAATTGACGTTTTGCGTGGAAGTCAGACTTTCTATTTTCCAACAGGGGGGATAGCAACTATGGAAGTTTTGTTTCCATTTTGCGGCGGCACAGACAATGTCCGTTGCCATTACCATGAAACAAAGTGTTTCGCTCGAAGCGATGCATGCATCTATGATACTGATGAAGACGGTTTTATGAAGTCGTGTCGAGATGGCATTCATCTGCAAAGGTGTAAGCACATGGAATGCCCGGGTATGTACAAGTGTAAGAATTCTTATTGTATTCCATTAAGGAAACGATGTGATGGAATATGGGACTGTCCATACGGAGAAGATGAGTTTGGTTGCAAGAATATGTCATGTCCGGGATTCTTTCGCTGCCGTGGTGAAACCTTTTGCCTGTATCAGACAGAGGTTTGTGACGGTCGCGTTCACTGCAGCGTGAGCAGAGACGACGAGAAACTGTGTGACGTCACGTCGTGCCCTGAAAATTGCTCATGCCGTGGCAACGTACTGGAGTGCCCGGATAATCGACTTAAAGGAATAGATGGCATTTCAGTCACCATGCGTGCAATGAATCTTAACGGTAATGAAATTGCTGTCACAAATTCAACATTTTCGCAGTTTTATTATTTAGGCTGGTTAGACCTGTCCAGAAACAAAATCGAAAACATCCAACCTGGTGCCTTTAAAGGTACTCAAAACCTTCTCTATTTAGACCTTCAATTCAACAAAATATACCATATAAAGTCTCATACGTTCCAGGGGCTGGGGAGACTGAAGAAAATAATGTTAGCTGGCAACCGGATAAAACGTATGGACCCCGACAGTTTTAGTGGGATGACATCCATGCTATACCTCGACCTGTCGTCGCAATTCCTGGGAGAGATACAATCGAACACATTCCGTGGTATGTCCGCCCTAAAAAATCTATCATTGACGAATAACCTTCTGAGAAGCATAGACGTCGGTGCCTTTTCTGGTGTTGGTTCCTTGCGCATCTTGAACCTTGAGGGTAATAGGATCGACGCTTTAAAATCGGAGGTTTTCAAACCAATCAGGTTAGACTCCCTGAAATCGGATGACTATGCTTTCTGTTGTGCAGCGAATCATCTTGCGGGTGACGGATTACATGCAAAGTCATGTTCGCCGAAGCCGGATGAGTTTTCGTCTTGTGCAGATGTTCTGGCAAACGGGGCTTTGCAGATTGCCATATGGGTTCTCGGGGTTTCAGCCTTATTTGGGAATCTCTTCGTTCTCATATGGAGATGTGTCAAAATGAAAGACGGCGGCGTTTCAAACGTATTGGTCGCAAGCCTTGG
>NMRB01000170.1:409540-437857 GCA_002633025.1 Notospermus geniculatus
CAATTACCATATAACCCTATGTTGGAATTTAAAATCCAATACTAATCAACAAAATGTCCAAATTATATAAAAATAATCACTATGAAAACAAGAACCAATATACAATAGCAGCCAGGAATTACGAGACAATACTTACTACAACAATGTAGCTCAAGGAAAACCATACGTACATTACTGTACACTGCATGTTCACTGTTGAAGAACTCTCAAGTTAGCCTACTAAACGAAATGCAGAAACAGACATGGTACATAACATGTCGGCCTGATTGTCACAAGTTAGCAAAAAATAAATGCAAACGGACAACATTCGCAGTTTAGCCAACATATACTCAAAATGCAGGGGTCACAGAAACCTTTGGCTAGAAGCACACTTAGCAATAACTGACTGATGAGCACCACATAGTACCGGTAAATGGCATCGAAATCAATTCAGAACACAACTAGTAAACCTCGACTTTGCTGACTTTTGTTCTAAATAAAAGTCCTGTGCATCCAATCGAATGCATATTCGTAGACAAGCAACATGATAGCACCACCTGAAAAGTGAAGAGGACATGTGAAAGTGGTGAATGCAAACAATGAGAGGTGATTCCGACTGAAATGAATTTCATGTATCTACATGACATGTCCACACAATGGGCCAAGGGGTAGATATAAGGGTGAATCATCAGCGATTGAATCGCAGTCTGCATAGTGCATATCGAGGAAACCACTACACCCCACAAACCTGACCAGCCAAGGAATCACAATAGAGTGAATCTGAATGGAACCAACCACCACCACCACCACAATGCTCAACAGGGACTGAGATAAACCTCACCTGGACCTAATCTTAGAATTTTCGGCAGTAATCCTTTGTAGAGAGCAAGGAAGCTGTAATACAGTAGGTAGGAAAATGATTCACACTGCTATACAGTGTGTGTCATGACAACTGTCATGTTTTAAGGGGACACAACTGAAATGCCTTAAAGATAGATAGCTAGCTGGCATTCTCGTTTCAGTTAGTAGTCAAGAGATAGATGTATGTACAAATTGTTCTACGACATCTCAGCCATGCTGATCACTTCAAACCTCTCAAGAAATCGCTAGCATTTTTCACAGAGGTGCTGCAATACGGTTCAAATGTTCACAGCAGGAACGAGTTATGATGCTGGTAGCCTGACAATGGATTGGGCATACATGCAATACGATGCAGATATTCGCTACCAGGACCGTTTTATTAATTTGACAGATCTTGTCAAACTTACCCTTCTTCCCGGTAAACAAGAGCAATAGTCCTGAAGCATCCGCGATATTTGACCTGACCAGCAACTGGTTGTGGGCCCTGAATCCTACTCTTGGCAACATCAAAGGGTATATTTATACATGATGCCAACGTTCCAGCTGTGAGACCAATGGCAAACTTCCGGAAGAAGTCCAGAGTATGATCCTGAATATTGTAAACAAGTGATCACTGCAAGTGATTATCATGATTCTAAAAATTCATGCTGTTAAATAATGTTTGCACGTTTGAGCTCTTTTCAATTCCATTCCCCTAAATCAATGCTTTGTCTCAGAAGTTGAGAAGTATGTCATCTGCTGCTACATGTATTCGGTATCTCAAAAACTGAACACACGTATTGGTAGCGTACCTTGACTTCAGGAATAAATCCCTTAAAACTGTGGTAAAAACCAAAATAGACCATATTGAAGACACCATGTCTGCCAAGTGTTGATGTCAGACCCTTGTTTAAGCCCTCCATACCAAACCCCTTTTCTCGGACGATTTCACTGGCTGTAGCAATAGTACTTTTTTGCTGAAATACAGGATATTAATAATGATGCAATATTTATTTCCCATTTTCATGTTTCGTCTTTTTGAAACAAAACGAAATGACTGCTGGTACCTTAATGATATACTATGTATTCAGTCAGACAGTTCTTTGTCACTTTAAACTTTATTGATATCAAAATGTACAAGAAAGCCAAAGCAAAGCCAGAAAAAGCTGTATCAACATGGTACCCTGGGAGAAATCTTGGACATTGTAATTCTTGAATCCGCACAGTCTTACTTCTTTAAGTTTTAGCTGCCTCTCTGCTTGTAACCGAACTTTAACCACCTCAAATGGGTTGATAACCACAGCTTCAGTGAGTCCTGAGAAGAGACCTGCCAAAGAAAATGTCTGAAAAAAAGTAAGAAAGGACCAAAATCATATCCATCAAGGGTTCTAAACTGATCTTCCATAGAGCTCACAGGAAATGTTAACCAGGCCCGGATCCCGAGGGGGCCGCGGCCCTCCGTATTTTTGGAAGACCAACAAAAAATAGGTCAATAACTCCGAAAAAATGAGCAAATGGTGAAATAGATGAGGAAATGCCCCCAGATGCTTTGAAATCGTATCTAAGCGCATCTAGAATTCAAAATTTTCTGGGGTAGGCCCCCACCCCCCCGTTGTGGCTTCGCGCCTTCGGCGCTCGCCTTGCAACTCCGTCGGCCTGTGGCTGACGGTGTCCGCCCCCCCATTCCAAAATCCTGGATCCGCCCCTGTTAACAGCCCAAGGAAATGCCTTGGTATTCAACTTGGGAGGAATAAAACCTCCTTCAAGGTATTCAACAAGCCCATGTAAAAACACAAGGTGACAATGACAATTAGTTGAGTATCCATATTTACCAATGGTGTTGGCATCTCTGCACCAAACATGAACAGCTTCTTGTATTGTTCAAATGTAAAGAACTTGACTGCACGTTTCGGCGTCTCTGCTAACAAAGGAGGAAGGATACCCTTGTAAAAGGAGCCTAATCTGAAAGATAAAGATTTATTGGAAAGTTGAGCTGGTAAGCCGTGGAGTTATAAACACAGGAGTGAAAGATGTTGTTTCTCCTGATGCAGGGGACACTCACAGTCACTGGAATGCATAACAGTTGTGAAATCCTTGAATTAAAACATGTACATTTGTAGAGCAATAGGCCCTACATTCCATTCACTGTTTACCAATGCTGCCAAAGCAAAAGAAACTATTGCAATACACCTCACCATGACTGAAATAGGCCCTAACCAGACCGTAGTTTCTTCATCATGGAACAGGAATGAGGAACTCTCACCCTTCAGTCTTGTACATCTTCCTAAAGCAATCTGCCAAAGACTTATATCGATGTGGATCATCGGCTCCTCGTTGAATTTGGAATCTGGTCTTTATGAGGTCTAAAGGGTGCATTAATGAGACTTCAACAAAACCTGCAACAAATCATTCAAATTCAAGGGAACATTTGATTGAGCATAAAAGACTACAGTAGGCCTACCCAGTGGACAATAACATTACCTTGGCAGGCCCTTGGAATTCCTCCAAGGAGTGACAAAAGAGTGTTATATTAATCTAATCCAGTCATTTTTCTTCAAGGTTGGGGCCTACTAGGGAAAGGCCACGGCCTCCTTTAGCTGTTAGCGATGAGGCATGCGGATGCCCGGGAGCATCCCCAGCCTAACCTGGGCCTGGGCTTAGCCTAGCCCTACCTGGGCCTACTCAGCTCAGGACGTCAGCTGGTCAGTCAGGTGTTGTTGTTACCATGGCCTGGGCTGTTTTGCACACTCCCTCGCTGAAACATCAACCAACCATGCAATTATGGGTAGGCCTAGTACTAGTTATTACTGCAAAAAGGAGGCCTTCTTTTTTGCGGTCATAACCGCCCATCATAGGCAGCTACGGATGCCATATAAATGTGGCTCAATCAATCACGCCAATTTATCCCATACCAGCGCAACCTCCAGCAGCAAACTGCATGGATGCAATCTTTGCTTCCCTTAGGATATCTGCTGAACTATTTGTTTCATTGTCCTTGGATCTTTTTTCATGCTTTTGACTACAAATGCTAGGGCACGTGTCCTGAAAGGCCCCAGGACGCGGCGCCATTTTGTCTGGTTGTCATATTTATTTTATGCACTCTTCTTCCACTCTATATACAATTCATGTATACTGTATGTTCATGATTTGTTAAATTCTTCCAATCTAATCTTTTGTCTGTCATGCACTGTATCACTAAAGTTTATTGTACTTCATCCAATGTGAACTAATTCATACGGATCAATAAACTCCATTTCTATTTCTATTTCTATTTCTGTGACAAACAAGACTAATCCTACCAATCTCGTACCCAGATCTACCTCATCCGAGGATATCTCTGGAAAGGGCTGCGACCTGACCAAAATTTCTGGTCAACCGCTGGCAGCGTGCCAAAATGTCTGTTTCCCACAATATTTCGTTCTTCGATGACTGAAAAATATCATATATGCCTAAAGAGTCATATAATACACCCAAAACACGAAGTTGTTTGAGTATTAGAGCAATTTCAAANTCGCAGGATGAATATCTCCCCAGCCCTTCCATTTCCCTACAAATCTGCATTTGCTAATAAATACTTATAACCACAGATCCCTGTCAGCTGCCCTGCATTCAGAGAGACTTTTCACTAAAGTCTCTCTGAATGCAGGGCAGCTGACTACCATCCACATTCCCCTCTCCCAGTCACCAAAAATATCAACACCACAACTAACGTTCAAGACTACTGGATAAGGACAAGATTTTCACTTAAGAGACTTGATGACGTACCTTTGAAGTTAGGTTGTGCATAAGGCTCCTGTTCCATAGACGTTCACGTTTCACTTTAGTCTCGCGTTACACTTCACGTTTTCCTTTCGTTCCTCGGAGAAAGCATGCCACAGGACAGGTAATGTACGTGTGTCTCGTTATGCGCTGAATCGAGGACGAAAGGAAAACGTAGCGTGGCGCGTGAAAAGTGAAACGTGAACTTCTATAGAACAGGAGCCTTAGGGAAATTCTTAAAAAATTACACATAACATATGGCGCCGTTCCTGTCTGCGCCATGACATTTCACTCTAGCTGTGTAATACGACTTGCTTGATAATAATACGAAGGCGCAGGATAAAACCCCGGCCCCAATATTTAAATTTAAATATACATTTAATATTATTAAAACCTCTAACATTAATATCCAAAGAAAGAGAAAGCACAAAAATTGACACACAAAATGATAAATATCAAGAAGTCAACTTCCAGAAACTTGCGAATTTTCGACCCTAACCGGGGTCTTCCTCCACTTTTCAGTTGGACAGACCAGAAAAGACTGAGCTGAATCCCAAATGTACATGTAGATCTGAAGAATCCTGTACTAACAGGACAATTAAGGATGAATAAGGTCCAAGCCCCATAAATTGGTTGCTAGACCTGACAGCAAACGGAGTGAACGTAATTAATGCGTAATTAATGTAATGCTTAATTAGGCTGAAAGAAAAGAGTTTTATACATTAAATTATATGGCATCGGTAAATTTGTGAAAAGAAGATAACATATTTGGAATGTAAAAATGACATGAGATGAAGGGCAAAGACATTGCCACCAACACAATAGAAATGAGTATCTTCTACATTAATACATGTACAACATTTCAATCGGAATCGTCATGTTAGTCGGGTTCCGTCCAATGTGAAACTTCAGGCCGAATTAGCTGTCAACAACCAAACAATCTATAAAGTCACAGATACAGTTATCTTACTAGAACTTGTGGCACATGTTTCTGCGGAACACTTCCTTAACTTCTTCGACGGTTTTGCACATTTTGCTCGATGCGCGGTGATAGTAAAAAGATGGGGGTTTAAAGACGAGTTCAGAGGAAGGACAAAGAGGCCCATCCAAGCTGACAATTCGGGAGAGAATCGAATGCCACCAATAGACACAAACTTGAGGATCACCAAGGGCACCCAGCAGACAAAGTCCGACAGAATCACCAAGGTCATCTTCTTAAGGAACTCCATTTCTCTTCTGGTATTCAGAACTTTACCATGCTTCTCCAATCGTTTCCTTGACCCACGTATTGCAATGTAGATCAGAATGTAGCCCAACGCAATTAAGAGAAATATGACCAGGTTCAAGGAGAGGAAGACAACGCCCACTACGTCATTGTTATTGAAGGTGAATGGTAAACAAACTCCATTGGCGCCGTACATACCTTCTATCCAAATGGGAATCAAGCCCACCAGGCAAACGACCAACCACCCTAGAGGAAGGATAATCTTCAAACTATGTAAAGTGAGCTTTTCTATCTTATAGGGAAAGACGATAGCGATGACTCGGTCTGCTGTAATCAGAAATAACATGAAAACTGATACCTCACTGGAGACGAAACAGAGAAAACCAGCAATAATGCAGACTGTGCTTCTTTGCCACTGATCAGCATAAAAGACGTATACGTCGCGGTAGTACTCATCAGCTGATGCTATTATTATCAAGTATACCCCCATCAATAAATCCGCCGAACTGAGACTAATGACCAAAAGATTCTCCACGCTAGCCTTTTTAGAGCGCGCAACCCTCCAAATAAGAACGAAGATGTTGCCAAGAAGACCAACGAACGCCAGAATCCAGATTGCAATCTGCAGGTGATCGTTTGCCAGCAGATCAGAACAGGATGAGAACTCGTCTGGAGGAGGGGTACAATATCTTGCATGAATGCCATCATCACTCGCTGCGCAACAAAACGAATACTTGTCAGTTCGTAAGGTATCGATGTAGAGTGTTTGATGAAACACGGCTGACGATATCACTTCCAACTTAGGATTTTCTTCGATGTTTAAGAGCGTCAGGTTAGCTAAGCCACGGAATGCGTTCTCGGCGACATGTGCTATGCTGTTTCCTCTTAGATCTAGTACCCGGAGTTCTGGCATTCCCGAGAAACTGAAGTCGGTGATGTTCTGGATGTCTTGATTACTGAGGTCTAGGAATGGTAGGCTCAGCAACCCTGAGAAAGCATTTCCACTGATCATCCGAATGTTGTTTCCTGTCAAGATAAGCTCAGTGAGCCGTGCGAGAGGGGAAAACGTATATGGGATCAATTTCCGGATGCTGTTGTAACTAAGATCCAAATGGAGGAGGTTTCTTGCGTTTAGGAAGGAATCGTCTCTCAACTCTTGAATGCTATTGTATGATAGATCTAACCAACCTAAATAAAAGAAACCCGCAAGTGTCACATTCGAGATGTGATTACGAGTGAGGTTCAGGAAGCGGAGGGACT
The DNA here is from genome assembly GCA_002633025.1 of Notospermus geniculatus. Lineage (NCBI taxonomy): Eukaryota > Metazoa > Nemertea > Pilidiophora > Heteronemertea > Lineidae > Notospermus > Notospermus geniculatus. The sequence continues at coordinate 416,604 of NMRB01000170.1, forward strand.
TTGTGAATGGTAGCATGTCTGTAAACGTTTTGTTGGAACATCCCACAGCGTTACCCCGACACGTACAGCCTGATGGGCAAACAGGTTGCGAACAAAATTTCTCATCATCCCAGTTTGTTTTACAGTGGACTCGACCATCACAAACTTCCGACTGATCAAGGCAGAATGTTTCTCCACGACATCGTAAAAATCCTGGACACGGAGCATCCGTGCAGCCGACCTCATCCCGCCCGTATGGACAATCCCAAATGCCGTCACATCTCTTCCTGATGGGGATACAGTAGGTCCCAGGGCACTTAAACATGCCCGGGCATTTGAATTCCTCGCAATGATTTAGATGGATTCCGTCACGGCAACCGTCAATCAAGTCGAACTCGTCTGTGTCAAATACGCAAATCTTGGCTCGCGATATACACTTCGTATTCGTCGGATCGCATCTGACATGCATATCGCTTTCTGGACAGTAAGGGGCATCATTTGTACCTAACACCGCTACCTTATCAGAAGGAGTGTGGAAGACTCCTCTCCAGATGTCAAATGGCCCAATCTGTTCATCTTCTTGACTGTTGCCTGGACAATCCGTGTACATGTCATTGACTAGCTTATTAGAAATGCATCTTCCATCGTAGCATTGAAAACCGGGGCACGGTGTGCAACCCTTTTCGTCGGAACCATCAACGCAGTGATGAATGAAGTCACATCTCTGAGACAAGGGAATGCATTGGCCACCGGAGCATCGAAAATGTTCAGCAGGGCACTCTGGATGGAAACAATTTACTTCGTCTGATCCATCGGGGCAATGGTTAATGAAATCACAGTACAGAGAGTACGCTATTTTGTTGCCGTCATCACAGATATACATCTCGACTGCATCGCTACCACAGTCTGTTTCATCTGATCCGTCCTTGCAGTCGTTCCGATAGTCACACACGTAATCCTGTGATATACAACTTCCGTCCCTGCACTTGAACTGGTGCTGCTGACAGCGAGGTATAATGTGAAGAGGCTCTCGCTCACATATTACATTCAGCCCGCCTCGTATCCGTTCAGTTAAGCTTCCCCACACAGGGTGGCCAGTCTGAAATCTTGTATCAAAGAAATATTTCTCCTTTAACTTCTCATCTTCAATATCGTTCGGTGAAGGAGGGACCATGTCGAATTGGTACGAAATGCCGTTGTATTTTGCGACGATTTTTCCATATCTTGAGTGATGTAACCACATTCTTGCTAATTTTTCCAGCTCTGGTACCTGCCCTTCGAAGACGGCTGAGTTATTTGTCGTACGTTCAGTTGTCCCGAAGTTGGAGACAGTGGAATTCAATGGACGACGACAAACTCCGGCTTCATCCAAAATGGAAGCCGGCGGCGAAAGTAGATTATACGTGAACATCATAATGCAACGTCCTTGGTAGTACACCCAACCAGCATCACAAGTGACATGGACAAAATTAGGCTTATCGTTTACACGATAAAGTTCAATAGGACCTTGCGTCTGCTTTCGATTTCCGGCGGGAAGTTTGCAAATGAATGCACTGTGCTGTATTGGTACTTTGCAGGGTATTCGGAACCAGTAGCTGCGACCTAAAAGATTGTCATACTTTACGTACATCACGCTGCAAACTGACGTCTGAATGGCAGAGGGCTGCGCCTGAAGCTTCACGAAAGCCCTGCTAAGTTCGGGCACTATTTCCTGGTAACTAGGATGGTACCATTCAGTGTACGTAACGGGATTTTCGTCTGACCATTTGAACTTGGCTTCCTGTAAATGGAACGAAACAAATCTTTGTTCACGAGGATAAAAAAGCAAGAAAACAACGAGAAAGAAAATGTGTCCGAAACCACTGCGAACACAACAAAACACAAAAATATATTTCTAAGAAATATCTGGAACGTGTTCAAATTAGTGTTCAAGTTTTATGAGATCACATTTCAGATTGACTTCCCACTTCATACGAGGCTACAGTCACATGTAAAGTTAAGGCGTGTAGAATGGGCTTTAGAATTCGCGAAGTGGGCTCTGTCCATTCCAGCTTGTGCCACTTTCATCCAGATGCTCATCGAACTGCATGGTAATTTCTAACATTAGAATGACTAAATTGCTTTCTTAAGCGGACCAATATTCAGCATAACTATGACCTTTGAAAAAAACAAAATCATACAATAGACTTACCTGTGCTTTGGATTGGTTTACGAGACCGATGAAGATCCATGGCAAATCAAGCTGAGAAGAGGACTCCTTTACCCAAACGGATCGCAGGAAATGTTTTATATCGGTCATCTCTTCCTTGTCGACAATACTGATCAAGTTTCCGTTCGCAGCCCTACAGATATCATCAGCGTCACGCCAAGTTGTCGAGGCCTTGCGGCTTTTCATGAACGAATAACACCGGCATTTGTGTTGGATAAAACCCGACGGACAGTCACATTCTGGATCTACGGAAGGCAGACGATAGGGGTACTCAGCGAGGAGGATCGCATCTTCATATGCAGAAGAATTGCCGGCAGTGACGTACCTAATGTGTAGTTCAGGAGTGAGTGTCCGATAGGTTTCAGAGGTGATATTCCCGCACAGTGTCTTTCCTCGTTTTACTGGTCTAGAGTTGACATTGGCGATTGGTCCATCTATGCAGAACATACCGTGTTCAGGCCATTCAAACATATCGATACAGTTACCTTCTGGTAGACTTAAATTTGGTATCCTGATCTCATAAAATGTTGGTGTCTTTGTGCATGCTTCGACTGTGGGTGAGAGTCCAAAAACGGCCGATAACGAAGAAATTTCCTTGAGGCTGATCGCATAACACGATTTGCAATCGTGACAATCGTTCATTTGGCTGCATGGGTAAGACCTGAAGGAAAACGACGAATCCTCTCGGGTTGATCCTCCTTCCATAGGCAGAGGAACGAGCAATGCCATGATTGGCCGCATGCAAACCAGCAGAGAATATAGCAAGCCGATTGATCGAACCCTCATCATGCAAGAGCCAACACGAATCTGAAATATTTGAGAAAATACCCAATTGTCATCAAAATAGTCTGTGATTAGTTTGCTGTAAACGTTGACAGCACTTTCAACAGCACTTTTTGTTCAGCAGCAATGCGGACGAAACCAACGAAAGCCACACTAGTGCCTTTTGTAGACCAAATTAACTCGAGTTACGAACCAGTATACATGGTGAATATTGGCCCTATCAGCCTCCTTCAAGAATTGCGAAAGTCCACACCCTGACGTGATTTAACAGACTAAACCTACATGTACTAGACATCTGAAGGAAAATCGCAATTTCAAAAGGAAATTGGGTGATTGAACTACATGGTATTAAACGATTTATTTCATACAACAAACAACAACACGTCACAGCTTGAAAATATGGTGCAGAAGTTTTGTTATATCTAGAATGACATTCATGACCTAAAAAAAGCCTTGTGCGTTATAGGGTCTATCAACCCCAAAAAGAGATAAAAGGCATAATACTAGCTTGTTGTTATAATTTGGAATCTGCAAATATCCTTTTCATCACTATTAATGCACCAATTAAAATGTGTTACCCAACATTGCCAAAAGATGGCCAATAGCTTAAGGTCAATGGATTGTTCAATGTAAAACCGAACGCGTTGGCCTTATCTTAAATAGAACATATAGAACAATTGTACAACAAAAATAACAAAAGCGATCGACAACAACCACAATGAAAACAGACGTTCAAAGGTATACTCACAATTCACTCGAAGCAAACCCACCATGAAAGCTGATAACAAGAGGTTTCTAAATCTCAACAGAGCTTTGAGACCTGTTTTGCCGACGTAGTCAAATGTTCAGCCTCACCTGCGACCGAGCCACGCCCGACTGCCGACAAGGTATCAACGACGTCGGTCGTCTGTTGAGTGGACATTGCTGCAGCAACTTGTGAAATCCATGGGGACAAGAAGTAATATTGCATCAAACGGTAATGTGCCCATGAGTAAATATGAAAGGTGTGATCACAGACATAGCGCATCATCGCGGACTCAACAAATAGCAGTTTTCCTTGAATATAGTCCTATTAGCAGAATGTTACCATTAAAAAATGACGGGAATTAATCAGGGACATGTTGTTGCAGAGACTGTGGATGGTAGGCAAACCCCCTCCTATACGATGTGGATAGATCTGTAGCCTATTGTACACAACACTGCACGAGATTTGGCAATTGGAAGATATTTCTTGGAAGGTGGCAGTGCTTGAGTACTGAAGAACGACCGATGAGGAAGTATCATGTCAAGGGAAAAACAACTGCCCCATAGTAAACTGGGACCAGCGACAAAGTAAGGATTGCGTATGATGAAACTGACCCGCCGCACGGTTTTGTAATGCTGCACTGTGCAATCACATGTGTCAAACAATGCACGCAATGTGGTGGCGTAGGGTTACCGGTATGGTATGCCAATCTTGGTCTACGTCGTGGCGTCTTCACATTGAGGATAGTCGGTCTACTAACAGAGAATTATCCAACAATGTACAGATTTCAAGGAATAAGCTCCTTGGTTGCTAATGAATCACACTTGATTGGCTGCTGCAGTAGGCCACGTGTAGGCCTACATGTACAGTACAAACCTGACGGACGCCATGACGTCATGACTAAAACACGGTGGAAATAAACTGCGATAATGCAGAAGAGTGACTGTTAATTTGTTGCCTTTATTGGTAAAATGATGAGAGTAGTGAAAAAAGAAATTCATTACAAATAGGACGGAATTGATTTCTCTTGAAACGGAATTCTGTCGTAAAGACATGACGTACATTTGCTAGTGGAACAGTGAGTGAAGTCCTATCCAGAAAAAAGGGTCCACAGTGCATGCAAAACAGCCAGATAAGTGTAGTTGATGTTATCAGTCATCCTCAGAAGTGTTAAGGAACATCGAAACGTTAGAACTGGTTGTGGCCGAAGCTTCCGTTAAAATCACTCGACTTACTCGATGTTCAATTTTTCCAAATTTGTAATTAGAAAGGATGCAAACTCTGAAAGAGACAAAATAATCGTTAACTTTAACAGGAGTACCTGGCCAGTAACGAGTTCCTCTACATCTACTAGCCAATATGGGAGCGAACCTTACCTCCCACCTCGATGGTGCCGTCATTATTGGTGTTAGCCTCCTTGATAATTCCAGATAGCAGCTGATCCGTGAACTCCCTCCACATATGACTGTCCCGGACGAACTGCCACACCTCGTGTTTATTAACCTTTCCATCCTTATTTCGGTCAATTTCCTTGAACATGTCTTTCAATTTTCCTTGAGCCATCCAAGTTAAAAACTCGATGTAGTTCAATTTACCGTCATTTTCTGGAAAATGGAATTTTTAAAAACTTATATCAAAAAACTTATCTATTTTTGCTTATATGCAGGTCTGGAATAGATTATCTTTGCTCTTATCCATTTCTATCATTTGAAAGGAAATCTCGGTTCCTTGGTGACCCTTCACGTCACAGGGTCATCCAGCGTTTCGTTTTCAACTATCTACATGTAGGTATCGTATTCTGTCCCTCTGCCAAAGAGGACTGATGAAAGCCAAAGGCAGCGGTTGAAGCTACCTGCTAACAGTTAAGCAATACATGTACTTACTATCCTTGTCGTATCTATCCATTACATCTGACATCATGAGGATCTCTTTCGTGTCGGTAGACTGTGATTGCATCTCAAACAGGTTGACGTACCCATCGCCACTTGAATCAAATTTCATAAATTTTTCTTTGATAGCTGCAAGCAAAAAAGCGCGAGTCAGTGGTGAGAAGCGAAGGAGTAAAACACTCAGCGGCATCCTGCAGAACTTACCTTTGATCGTCTTCTGTTCTTCTTTCGTTAGTTTGAACAACATTACAATAAGCTCCGTAAAGGCAGCACCGGCAGCCTAAAAAGCAAATAAAAAAGTAATGGACGAACTCTTTGTCGGTAGAAGGAAACTTCATGTGTGCTCAGTCGCTTGTAGAGCGACAGAAAAAATGTCTTAAGCTGCTCAACTCACCGTAGTTGATGTCATCGCTTTTGCTTTCAGCGTCCACCGAACAGCTGTGTATAGTATCGTATTGACAACTCTTGCTGTCTGCAATGCTGTGCCCAAGACTATGTTTCAGGCAAGATTGGGCAACACTAGGCCTACCTTAATCTCTTGTAATTTTGAATCGCTAGCGGTATTTGACGGATTATTTCTTTTCAATAGGGAGTTTAGGAAATCAAACGATAAACGTTAACTTTACGACAACGTTATATTTTGGTACTGAAAATGCCATATATAATCTGGTGAATTCGCAGTTATGAAAAAATCTTGTCGTAAATTTAACGTTTATCTTTTGATCTCTTAAATTCCCTATTGAATAAAGCGCAAATACGGTAAAAGTTGTAATAACATGCCAGGAGGGCTGGTACGAAGCACTATGCAGGATCATGAACCTTTGAACGAAATCTATGACAAAATCAATGAAGTTATGAACACATGGCGATATGTTGACGTTGCTATGTGTGCAAATGCGGCAGAAAGTACGATACATACATACCGGTAGAAGCGTACTTTTGCGTCTAACAGGTCACGCCATGTGCATGCTAGCAATATTCAGATTTGACCCACCCATAAAAACCAATAAAAATGTAACCCGACGGGTTCATATTGAAAGGAAAATAACCAATACATCAATTTGATAATCTTGTATTTTAATTCTCGCTTCATGACATGTACTACGAAGAAAATTATATTGAGAATAACTGATCCGTCACTTTTCTTGTCTGCTCATCATCCTGTTCTGTCCATCTTTTTACTGATAATTATCCAACTTGCTGCTGATTAACGACCTGAAAATAGGTGTCATTATTGAGCCTACGGTACTAGATGCCCCGCGCAAAATGTAAAGACTATCTTCGAGGCGAGGAGCTACATGGAGAATTAATTAAGTCGCCAATTAAGGAAAATTTATGGGCCGTATTAGCACCGAGCGAAGATTATCTTGAACTCAGGTTGAGCCACAACTTTTCCATTGTCACATCAAAGCTGTGACTCAATTTAAGTTCAAGATAATCTTCGTTGGTGAGTACGGCCCATGTATTAACCGCAGAAATTAAGTTTCACTAGTGAGAAAAGAATTCATTATTTTTTGGTTCAAAATAGTGGACGTTTCTTTCGTCTAGCTGAATCTACATAACAGATATACATGTACGAACCTGCTGCTGCACAAACTTTGCACATGACGGGACACATAGTGGCAGCGTTGCCCCCTGCTTTACAATCCTCATAGGTCATGAATCCTCCGCACACACCGGGAATGTCATTGATCTTGCTACAGTCATCTGAAATGTTCACAGCGAAAATCACGATGAACATGGAAAAATATAGTATTGTTATTACTACATTGCATTATTACTACATTGCACTACACTACATTATTACTACATTGAACTTACTACATTGCATTGGTTGAAGCATGCACAGCTTCAATCCTAGACAAAGACCTACATACTTCGAAAAAATTATCTTATTCACGAATGCAGTATCAAACGGCTTGTTTATTAATTTCTGATATTATCAGGGATTCCGTTTGCAGCAATATCTCTCCAAATCGCTTGAAATCAAAACCTGGGCCTATGAGGCCATGGGTTACAATACATTGCACTGTTAGAAATATTTGTAATATTTTTACAGAAATTGCCTGCAGCGGAGTTTCAGGAACTTCTGTAAATTTACATATGGTGTGATTTATGTGTTCCTGTATTAGTTGAACTCAACTGGACTGTCCAGAATGATGCTTTCTGAGAACGTATGAAAATATAATTTGGTCAGCCTCCAGTCGAGTCTCTGTTAGCATTTATTTGAGTCTGTAATTTTACAGATCATGTCCTGAAACTCTGCTGCAGGAATTTTCTGTAAAATCCTCTGTTTTTTCTAAAAGTGTGGTTAGAAAAGAAAGAAAACATCAGCCTACAATCGCATTTTCCATTTTTAAGGAAAAACTGCCCCGGTGGGCACTTGCATTCACATGTAGACACGTCCAGTTTAGCTGTGTTGTGGCATTCTTTATCTCCACAATCTGAAAGAAAATCACAAGGTTAGAAAGTGAAACTGAGCATCAAATACCTGAACTTGGGTTATTATTGACAATAGTGAGGGTTGAGATCAGCACTTACCACGGATCCTTCCGTCGTTACGGATCGAAATGTAAACAAAATTTGTCCTCGTTGTACAGAATTTTATCCGTATGGGGGGGGGGGATCGTTATACGTATATATACGTATAACGATCCTTGATAAGTCGCTGCATGAGCTCAACCTCACTATTATAAAGTGTTCACGACTGAAATCCACAAGAGCTAGACGGCGTATGATTATTCTTTGGCAGTACGATGACCATGATGCGCACTTACATGTAAGTACGTGTATAAAGGCCAACACACGTACACCAACCGATCCACGGCGAATTAATATTCGCTGGCATTGAGTGATACATTAAAAACTAGCGAGTGCTTTCATTTCCTTTCTGACTGTAGAAATCCACTGGGCAGTCTGTACAAAACTGAAATTATAAGTGTGTATTCATCTATCCGTTGTCATGGAATGTCGCATACAACGGTCTCCTACAACGGTTAGTGGAAATTTCGAGTTGCCTACCACAAAGTCCATCCTTGGTCCTCTTTTTGCATTTCTTCCCTTTCCACTCTCCGCTCTTCGTTTTATCGAAAGGCTTCTTGAGGTCGATATTGCCCCTGGAAAAAATGAGATGCCTGAAAGATCCTCCAGTTATACCAGGAGAATGCTTGGGGTAATTTTTGGTTTTACTGCATGGTCTCCAGAGTGGAAAGGTGAGGTTGTCCATCCAGCCATGTATCCTCTATAAAGGCATGCACAGAAATAAATCACGAATCTAACTGGATGCAGTGACCTCACAGGACAAAACAATGCATCTCGAATTTTTCATTGCTGTGTACCATGTGTATGAATGAAAGCCTAGAGCGAAACGGACTCATGGAATGAGTATTCGCTATACACCATTTCGTATGATAATTTGTCTAGTACGCAGTGAAGCGGGTGACTTCTTTGTGACAGACTGGCGCGTACGCGGCGCGTCCTGCAGGGGTTCCGCCAATCAGATTCTTCGGTAGGTGTTTCGGTCCATGTTACCACTTCCCTGATTGGTTTAACGCTTTCAGACGCAATCCTTGGCTGCAATCCATAGAACTACACGCTACACGCGGACATGTACACGCTACAGATGGCGCACCCATTAAAAGATGACGTTTTCGCGCCTCCAACAATGTGTACCAACACAGAAATGACCAAAGAGTCAGTGCATGCATCGCACCTGTCGCCGGCCTACTTAACTACAATGTAGTAGTGTGACCTCTCGCCGGGCTTTTCGTACACACGGGTCTGGAAAAACACGGGTAGGCCTATTTTCAACAGGTGTATCCGAAGCTATCAATACTTACGCGGGGCCATAATTACACACGTAATATGGGATGACACTTATGGGAGGACGGCGTGTATATCTGCACTTGGCCCATCCACATCCAAGTTCATTGGTTTGCGCCCAGACCAACTGAAAGATGTATTGAGAGCATCGAAGTAGCAGGCGCGTGTCCAGAGGGGGGGTCCAGGGGGTCCGGACCCCCCGCTGCTCGCGCAGGCCATAGATTTTTTTACCCATATTACTTCAAGCGAGCATGAAATACAGGGAGAGGGGCAAGTAGGTGAGGGGGTCTAGCGGTTTCTCGAAACTTCGGACCCCTACCCGCTATAGTTCTGGTAATGAGTAAGCCCATGAGGTAGTCTACATCCGTTGTCGGGTGCGGCGGATGCGACCAGGTTCACTCAGTCAAGACATGTGCAAGGCTGAAATGCTGGGAAATGGCGTCTTCGGTGCGCAGATTTTACAAAATTTCCTACCCGCGAGGGGGACACCCCCTCGCGCTCCCCCTTCTGACTCCATTCTCGACGACCCTCGATCCCCTGGACCCCCCTCTGCTCGAAATCCTGGACACGCCCCTGAGTAGGAACCCATTCACAACAAAGTTCTTGAACATATTACCCAATGAAATCAAATGTGCTGTTCTCCTCTGCCTGACATGCCGGGGCTGTGTGTGGGGTCATCCTTTTTAAATTCCCATAACTTGGAAATGGCTGATCCGATTTTCATGCAGTTTTCAGTTTCATGCTGCCCGATTAATGCTCTACAGTATTACGCAGAAAACCAGAAGTGGATGAAACCCTTTCAGGTGACCTTTAAGTAGGCCAAGGAACCATTAGAACAAAGTTCTTGAACATATTATATTTTCTCTTACATCGAAGGTTCAAATACCTGTGTGTAGTGGCCAATCACAGCACCATTGGTTTTCGCACCCTTTCCATATGTGAAGTCATTAATTTCGTTGTACCATACCTCCATGGCTCGTTTCCAAGTTGAGTAACCATAGGCAATATTTTGCCCAACATTCATCTTGCCTGGAAATATTGAAAATGTGTTTATAGCGGTCAAATAAAGAGGGTCGCATTGTGACCATGTTGTGTTCAAGGTAACGATGCCAATGAAAATCATATCCACGTACAACATGAATGTACATGTACATGTATACATGTATGTACATGAATAAGTTATAATCCAAAAGAAATCGACAAGGACGGCATGCGTTCATATTTCACATCGTGTGTACTTACCTACAATTCCTCGCTGGTAGTTTTTGTCGTGTTTGAACGTGCATTTTTGCGCGTGTTTCTGTGCAATCATTGCCAATTCTTCATTCCAGATCTGTAGGAAAAATGCTTCCGATGTCAAACTACAGTCATCTCCTCGAATATCCAAATTTTACACCATCCTCATTTGGTCTGCACGGGTATACTGGGCCTATAGGGACACTATTAGATACCGAGTACGGTAGTCGAAAAAGTAGAATTTTTATGTGTTGCGGTGGACACGAATAGGGAGTTTGAGATCAGCGAATTATCACTGATCCTTATACGTATACGGATAGATTTCTGTACAACGAGGACAATACATTTCCATCCGTATACGTATAAGGATCCGTGATAAGTTGCTGATCTCAAACTCCCTATTGTTTTTGGTAGCCTATACTCACCATTTTTACCATGTCTGTCGCGTCCTGTTTCGCACGATAATCATTGTGCGACTTTAGAATGAATTGTTTGGTAGCTTCATTAATCCCTGAATTGAAGGAATTAGCCCAGGGCCCATATTCATAAAAATAGGCCTATTTATCTTTTTTTCAACATAAAAGATAAGTATCGCACTGTGTTTATGAATATGGACCCTGGACCGTACAAAGATGAGCATGCTTATTTGACACTGAAATTCTGTAACAACATTCTCGAAAAATTCTTAGGATTTCAAGAGCAGTAGGCTATGCTAACGTCGACTGCAAATATAGTGGAACAAAATATCGTACCCCCTTGTACCTACATGTACCTACATGTACAAGGGGTGGGGTCTTAGTCTAAAATCAATGCAAATACCCTTCTCTCCATTGACAGATAAATCGACCGTTGAGCAGGCTGTGTGGTCTGAACCGTACACCGTGTATTTCGGATCGCAAGCCGCCTATATGGAAAGGAAAGGAAGGTGTAAAAACATAGCAACGAACGAATTCCGCTATGATCGATTGGCTACATCAGAAGGGTTGTATGGCCTTCAGCTCATAATCTAAACTTCCTACGCAGTTGTGAACCGCGCCCCCTTCAGTTTACACGCCCTCCACGGATGCAAAAATGTGTCCAATCAGAGCGCTTGTTACTCAGTACTAACGACTACTCTGATTGGCTGAGGGGGAAGGCCAGGGTTACAGGTTGCATACAGTATCATACGAGAGTAATGCGTCCACGATTTTGCAACCGACACCCATTCAGATGAGGAATATTCATCTTTATTTTCTGAAAAAAAATATCCAATCAGACAACAAAAATAGTACGCCTACGCCTGATGTGATGAAAGTAGCAGAAAATCCTGCAGAGTGGTGGACAGAAGAGAGTGGAGGGGTCATTCTATCGATCAAAATGTAACTGATAGTGACAAATTTCCGGCCTCAAACAGTGCAAATAAGGTACTGTCCATCTATTACATCTGTTAGATGAACATCAGTTGTAATAATATTTACCCCAGAATTTTAATAATGTTAAAACTGTTAATTGATTAATCAATTGGCTAGTGTGTTTGTTATTTGGGTAATGAGGATACAAGATCTATTCCACTTCCTAATCAATTTGCAATAGTAATTTCCTGGAGATTGAATTCAATAGGTGCAGATTTTCAATGTTTTCAAATCTATTCGTTTGCAACAAAAACACACTGCGATTATGCGGGATGACTGGTGCTCATAATCATCAGCAAAAAATTATAAAAAAGGAGATAGGCTTGCTTATAATTCGTTCAGATATTGATCTGCAAGAGTGTATCCACCATACGTTGCTACGCTGACGAGTCCTACACATGTATCTGTTGGTTCTGGGGGTGCATGTAACTCTAAAGAAGAGGGTTTTCCGAAGCGCTAATATCTCACAGAGTAGACCTTTCATCTTGATATCAGGACCTCTACAGATCGCTCTCGCTCCCTACGCCACCACACGCACTTATGCGATGACGATGGAGAGTGCTAAACGTTTCCTGGTTACCTCAGGATGCGGAATAGTGTAATACATTGTTAGTACAATATAATAAACCTACCTCCACCACAGAAGTAATTTGGCTCGTTGCTATGACAAGAAGCATGACTAGAAATATAAACATACAAAAACATTTACTGTTAGTCCATACACATGAGACGTACTACTTTTAATCGGTGGCCGGAAAAAGTTGAAGCACTTTTTCCTTGACTGACTAACTTTTACTATTTCTCAACATTTGTCATGATATTTTCCATATCACACAGTTGATTGGGACATGCGGTGGGAATTTCAGCTAGCTAGGCCCGTGAACATATCTCACAAGTGAGTGCCATTTTCTAAAATGACCTGTTCAAAATCAGCTCTGGTACCTGCCCTTCGAAGACGGCTGAGTTATTTGTCGTACGTTCAGTTGTCCCGAAGTTGGAGACAGTGGAATTCAATGGACGACAAACTCCGGCTTCATCCAAAATGGAAGCCGGCGGCGAAAGTAGATTATACGTGAACATCATAATGCAACGTCCTTGGTAGTACACCCAACCAGCATCACAAGCGACATGGACAAAATTAGGCTTATCATTTACACGGTAAAGTTCAAGAGGACCTTGCGTCTGCTTTCGATTTCCGGCGGGAAGTTTGCAAATGAATGCACTGTGCTGTATTGGTACTTTGCAGGGTATTCGGAACCAGTAGCTTCGACCTAAAAGATTGTCATACTTTACGTACATCAAGCTGCAAACTGACGTCTGAATGGCAGAGGGCTGCGCCTGAAGCTTCACGAAAGCCCTGCTAAGTTCGGGCACTATTTCCTGGTAACTAGGATGGTACCATTCAGTGTACGTAACGGGATTTTCGTCTGACCATTTGAACTTGGCTTCCTGTAAATGGAACGAAACAAATCTTTGTTCACGAGGATAAAAAAGCAAGAAAACAACGAGAAAGAAAATGTGTCCGAAACCACTGCGAACACAACAAAACACAAAAATATATTTCTAAGAAATATCTGGAACGTGTTCAAATTAGTGTTCAAGTTTTATGAGATCACATTTCAGATTGACTTCCCACTTCATACGAGGCTACAGTCACATGTAAAGTTAAGGCGTGTAGAATGGGCTTTAGAATTCGCGAAGTGGGCTCTGTCCATTCCAGCTTGTGCCACTTTCATCCAGATGCTCATCGAACTGCATGGTAATTTCTAACATTAGAATGACTAAATTGCTTTCTTAAGCGGACCAATATTCAGCATAACTATGACCTTTGAAAAAAACAAAATCATACAATAGACTTACCTGTGCTTTGGATTGGTTTACGAGACCGATGAAGATCCATGGCAAATCAAGCTGAGAAGAGGACTCCTTTACCCAAACGGATCGCAGGAAATGTTTTATATCGGTCATCTCTTCCTTGTCGACAATACTGATCAAGTTTCCGTTCGCAGCCCTACAGATATCATCAGCGTCACGCCAAGTTGTCGAGGCCTTGCGGCTTTTCATGAACGAATAACACCGGCATTTGTGTTGGATAAAACCCGACGGACAGTCACATTCTGGATCTACGGAAGGCAGACGATAGGGGTACTCAGCGAGGAGGATCGCGTCTTCATATGCAGAAGAATTGCCGGCAGTGACGTACCTAATGTGTAGTTCAGGAGTGAGTGTCCGATAGGTTTCAGAGGTGATATTCCCGCACAGTGTCTTTCCTCGTTTTACTGGTCTAGAGTTGACATTGGCGATTGGTCCATCTATGCAGAACATACCGTGTTCAGGCCATTCAAACATATCGATACAGTTACCTTCTGGTAGACTTAAATTTGGTATCCTGATCTCATAAAATGTTGGTGTCTTTGTGCATGCTTCGACTGTGGGTGAGAGTCCAAAAACGGTCGATAACGAAGAAATTTCCTTGAGGCTGATCGCATAACACGATTTGCAATCGTGACAATCGTTCATTTGGCTGCATGGGTAAGACCTGAAGGAAAACGATGAATCCTCTCGGGTTGATCCTCCTTCCATAGGCAGAGGAACGAGCAATGCCATGATTGGCCGCATCACCAGCAGAGAATATAGCAAGCCGAATGATCGAACCCTCATCATGCAAGAGCCAACACGAATCTGAAATATTTGAGAAAATACCCAATTGTCATCAAAATAGTCTGCATGTTGATTAGTTTGCTGAAAACGTAGACCGCACTTTCAACAGCACTTTTTGTTTAGCAGCAATGCGGATAAACTCCCTACGCAGTTGTGAGTCGCGCCCCTTCGGTTTACTCGCTCTCCACAACTGCTTAACTTGGATGTGTTCGCCGCGGTTGGTCAACAGATGGCGCTGAGCGAGTCGACCAATGAGAGCACCGAGCAACCGGTAACCAAGCTGGCCTGAGACACTTTTTCATTGGCCGAGCGGTTCCTAGCCATGGTAGCACAAGAACATCCGTTGCCAACGGGCCAAACAGTTCTGAAAGCAGCGTGCTGATAGGCTGTAAAATTCGCGCCATGCCCTGACGCCATCTGTTGACCAACCGCGGCGAACACATCCAAGTTAAGCAGTTGTGGAGAGCGGTAAACCGAAGGGGGCGCGATACACAACTGCGTAGGGAGTTTACAATGCGGACGAAACCAACGAAAGCCACACTAGGGCCTTTTGTAGACCAAATTAACTCGAGTTACGAACCAGTATACATATATTGGTGAATATTGGCCCTATCAGCCTCCTTCAAGAATTGCGAAAGTCCACACCCTAACGTGATTTAACAGACTAACCTACTCGACATCTGAAGGAAAATCGCACTTTCCAAGGAAATTGGGTGATTGAACTACACGTACATGGTATTAAACGATTTATTCCATACAACAAACAACAACACGTCACAGCTTGAAGTGCAGAGGTTTTGTTATATCTAGAACGACATTCATGACCTAAAAAAAGTCTTGTGCGTTCTTATAGGGTCTATCAACCCCAAAAAGAGATAAAAGGCATAATACTAGCTTGTTGTTATAATTTGGAATCTGCAAATATCCTTTTCATCACTATTAATGCACCAATTAATAAAAATGTGTTACCCAACATTGCCATGATAAAAAGATGGCCAATAGAAGGTCAATGGATTGTTCAATGTAAAACCGAACGCGTTGGCCTTATCTTAAATAGAACATATAGAACAATTGTACAACAAAAATAACAAAAGCGATCGACAACAACCACGATGAAAACAGACGTTCAAAGATATACTCACAATTCACTCTTTCCAATCTGCGGAAGCAAACCCACCATGAAAGCTGATAACAAGAGGTTTCTAAATCTCAACAGAGCTTTGAGACCTGTTTTGCCGACGTTGTCAAATGTTCAGCCTCACTCTGCGACCGAGCCACGCCCGACTGCCGACAAGGTATCAACGACGTCGGTCGTCTGTTGAGTGGACATTGCTGCAGCAACTTGTGAAATCCATGGGGACAAGAAGTAATATTGCATCAAACGGTAATGTGCCCATGAGTAAACATGAAAGGTGTGATCACAGACATAGAGCATCATCGTGGACTCAACAAATAGCAGTTTTCCTTGAATATAGTCCTATTAGCAGAATGTTACCATTAAAAAAATGACGGGAATTAATCAGGGACATGCTGTTGCAGAGACTGTGGATGGCAGGCAAACCCCCTCCTATACGATGTGGATAGATCTATAGCCTATTGTACACAACACTGCACGAGATTTGGCAATTGGAAGATATTTCTTGGAAGGTGGCAGTGTTTGAGTACTGAAGAACGACCGATGAGGAAGTATCATGTCAAGGGAAAAACAACTGCCCCATAGTAAACTGGGACCAGCGACAAAGTAAGGATTGCGTATGATGAAACTGACCCGCCGCACGGTTTTGTAATGCTGCACTGTGCAATCACATGTGTCAAACAATGCACGCAATGTGGTGGCGTAGGGTTACCGGTATGGTATGCCAATCTTGGTCTACGTCGTGGCGTCTTCACATTGAGGATAGTCGGTCTACTAACAGAGAATTATCCAACAATGTACAGATTTCAAGGAATAAGCTCCTTGGTTCCTAATGAATCACACTTGATTGGCTGCTGCAGTAGGCCACGTGTAGGCCTACATGTACAGTACATACTTACCTGACGGACGCCATGACGTCCTGACTAAAACACGGTGGAAATAAACTGCGATAATGCAAAAGAGTGACTGTTAATTTGTTGCCTTTATTGGTAAAATGATGAGAGTACAGTGAAAAGAAATTGATCACAAATAGGACGGAATTGATTTCTCTTGAAACGGAATTCTGAAGTAAAGACATGACGTACATTTGCTAGTCGAACAGTGAGTGAAGTCCTATCCAGAAAAAAGGGTCCACAGTGCATGCAAAACAGCCAGATAAGTGTAGTTGATGTCATCAGTCATCCTCAGAAGTGTTAAAGTGGTCCTAAACCGCCAAGCAAAAGTTGGCACCCGATCATTTTCGAATCACCGCCCACGAAAATGGAACTTCCGATTTCCGCTCCTGGCTTCTGAGCATGCGCAGTACGCTACCTTCACTGAGTTTGTCAAAGGTGCAAACCGCACAGCAGACAGGATGCCGAAGAAAGAAGTGAAAGAAGGGAAAGGGCTGCCTTAAAAGGTAGCAAATGCTGACCAGCAGCTGTGGATTGTCCACAGACATTATCGAAGTGGCTCATAATAAAGAAAGAACTCCGTTTTAAGACGATGAGGAGGCTGTTTGTATGTATGGCATCATTAACATATTGCCGGACTGCGGATCTCGCCGCCGTACCGGTGTAACGTCAGCGAATTCTGGGGCTCCTTCCGAGAAAAGACCAACTTGCCCGGCATACCGGCTGACATCTTCATCAATGATGTCACTCGTGTCAGATTGAACACTCTTCATGCTCTTATGCGTGAATGTATCCTCTAAAACTCCCCTGAATCGAGGAGAAATCTCGACTCGGCGAACTGGTGGCATCCATGTTGCTTTGGCAATCAGCTGTCACTCATTCAGAACTTGCCCAATCAGTGATCGCGTAGTAAATTCCATAGTAATCACGTGACGTGATGATTGACATGCGCTCATTCATGCTGGCGTAGCGCGGGAAAATGAAAACGAGGCTGTCTCGCTCGCCTCGGCGGTTTAGGATCACTTTAAGGAACATCGAAACGTTAGAACTGGTTGTGGCCGAAGCTTCCGTTAAAATCACTCGACTTACTCGATGTTCAATTTTTCCAAATTTGTATATTAGAAAGGATGCAAACTCTGAAAGAGACAAAATAATCGTTAACTTTAACAGGAGTACCTGGCCAGTAACGAGTTCCTCTACATCTACTAGTCAATATGGGAGCGAACCTTACCTCCCACCTCGATGGTGCCGTCATTATTGGTGTCAGCCTCCTTGATAATTCCAGATAGCAGCTGATCCGTGAACTCCCTCCACATATGACTGTCCCGGACGAACTGCCACACCTTGTGTTTATTAACCTTTCCATCCTTATTTCGGTCAATTTCCTTGAACATGTCTTTCAATTTTCCTTGAGCCATCCAAGTTAAAAACTCGATGTAGTTCAATTTACCGTCATTTTCTGGAAAATAGAATGTTTGTAAACTATACGCAGGTCTGGAATGGATTATCCTTGCTCTTGTCAATTTCTATGATTTGAAAGGTAATCTCGGTTCCTTGGCGACCCTTCACGTCACATGGTCATCCAGGGTTTCGTTTTCAACCTATCTACATCGTATTCAGCTGTCCCTCTGCCAAAGAGGATGAAAGCCACAGGCACAGCGGTTGAAGCTACTGCTGCAACAGTTAAGCAATAGGCTACTTACTCTCCTTGTCGTATCTCTCCATTACTTCTGACATCATGAGGATCTCCTTCGTGTCGGTAGACTGTGATTGCATCTCAAACAAGTTGACGTACCCATCACCACTTGAATCGAATTTCATAAATTTTTCTTTGATAGCTGCAAGCAAAAAAAGCGCGAGTCAGTGGTGAGAAGCGAAGGAGTAAGGCTAGGGATACACTGAACGCGATTTACCCATCGCGCGCGTTGTTTCTTTGTTATTCCATGCCGCAATGCCTTCGAAACAAAAGAGATTCGTGCGAAAATCGCGCGCGATGGGTAAATCGCGTTCAGTGTATCCCTAGCCTAAAGCTGCTTTTCCACGAGGCGTTTGCGGGCGCGGAATAGGAGGCGGGCGCGGGTGGAAAAAATCGAACCAACGTATTTAAGACCGCCCCCATCAATGGGGCGGTCTTCCTTGTTTTTACTGAATTTCTCTCTCTCTGGATCTCTCCATCCAATCTGCGCTGCCAATCTGCGGTGTCCCCACGATAACTAACGAAAAACGCCATGTATCGCGGTAAAATTTTCAGAAATGGTAGATGAGCATATTACACAGAAGTTCTACATTGCTGCTCGGTAATTCTCGATCAGTCAACTAGCTCCCAATTTCCAAGGGCGGTCTTCAAATTGACTGGTAAGTCAATTTCTAGTTCCCATTAGCTGTTTCACCCGCACCCGCTCCCGCCCCCGAAACCGCGTCCGCAAACGTCTCGTGGAAAAGCAGCCTTAGGCCTGCTTTCCATTGGCGCGTTTCCGTGCGCGGAATCGCTCGAAAGCAATAGGGAGTTTCCGCAAAGCGCCCGAAACGCCAACGCGAACGTCTGTCCTTTTGTTCGGTGCGGTCTTCGTGGCATCGAACAATGGGTTTGGCGTTTGCGTTGGCGTTTCGGGCGCTTTGCGAAAACTCCCTATTGTTTTTTCCGCGCCGCGACCAACGAAGCGGAAACAAACAATGCTTTCGAGCGTTTCCGCCCACGGAAACGCGCCAATGGAAAGCAGGCCTATAAAAGGCTAGGGATACACCGAACGCGATGCGTATATTCGCGCGGCAAAGGCTTTGTTATTTTCCGCCGCACTGCACGCAAACAAAGGCTTTCAAAGCATAAATCGCGCGCGTTGCCCTGTCGCACGCGATTTTCGCGTTCGGTGTATCCGTAGTAACAATCAGCGGCATCCTGCAGAACTTACCTTTGATCGTCTTCTGTTCTTCTTTGGTTAGTTTGAACAACTTAACAATAAGCTCCGTAAAGGCAGCACCGGCAGCCTAAAAACCAAATAAAAAAGTAATGGACGAATTCCTTTTCGGTACGAGAAAGCTTCATGGGTTCAGCAGTGTGTCGAGGTACAGAAAAAAGTGTCTTTGAGAAAGTTGCTCAACTCACCGTAGTTGATGTCATCGCTTTTGCTTTCAGCGTCCACCGAACAGCTGTGTATAGTATCGTATTGACAACTCTTGCTGTCTGCAATGTTGTGCCCAAGACTATGTTTCAGGCAAGATTGGGCAACACTAGGGCCTACCTTAATCTCTTGTAATTTTGAATCGCTAGCGGTATTTGACGGATTATTTCTTTTCAATAGGGAGTTTAAGAAATCAAACGATAAACGTTAACTTTACGACAACGTTATATTTTTGTACTGATAATGCCATATATAATCTGGTGAATTCGCAGTATGAAAAAATCTTGTCGTAAATTTAACTTTTATCTTTTGATCTCTTAAATTCCCTATTGAATAAAGCGCAAATACGGTAAAAGTTGTAATAACATGCCAGGAGGGCTGGTACGAAGCACTATGCAGGATCATGAACCTTTGAACGATTACTAAAAATCTATGACAAAATCAATGAAGTTATGAACACATGGCGGTATGTTGACGTTGCTATGTGTGCAAATGCGGCAGAAAGTAGTACGATACATCTAGGCCTACATACCGGTAGAAGCGTACTTTTGCGTCTAACAGGTCACGCCATGTGCATGCTAACAATATTCAAATTTGACCCACCCATAAAAACCAATAAAAATGTAACCCGAGGGGTTCATATTGAAAGGAAAATAACCAATACATCAATTTGATAATCTTGTATTTTAATTCTCGCTTCATGACATGTACTACGAAGAAAATTATATTGAGAATAACTGATCCGTCACTTTTCTTGTCTGCTCATCATCCTATTCTGTCCATCTTTTTACTGATAATTATCCATCTTGCTGCTGATTAACGACCTGAAAATAGGTGTCATTATTGAGCCTATACGGTACTACATGTAGATGCCCCGCGCAAAATGTTAAGACTATCTTCGAGGCGAGGAGCTACATGGAGAATTAATTAAGTCGCCAATTAAGGAAAATTTATGGGCCGTATTAGCACCGAGCGAAGATTATCTTGAACTCAGGTTGAGCCACAACTTTTCCATTGTCACATCAAAGCTGTGACTCAATTTAAGTTCAAGATAATCTTCGTTGGTGAGTACGGCCCATGTATTAACCGCAGAAATTAAGTTTCACTAGTGAGAAAAGAATTCATTATTTTTGGTTCAAAATAGTGGACGTTTCTTTCGTCTAGCTGAATCTACATAACAGATATACATGTACGAACCTGCTGCTGCACAAACTTTGCACATGACGGGACACATAGTGGCAGCGTTGCCCCCTGCTTTACAATCCTCATAGGTCATGAATCCTCCGCACACACCGGGAATGTCATTGATCTTGCTACAGTCATCTGAAATGTTCACAGCGAAAATCACGATGAACATGGAAAAATATAGTATTGTTATTACTACATTGCATT
>NMRB01000170.1:447181-458088 GCA_002633025.1 Notospermus geniculatus
TGTGATCCTAGATGTGTCCGCGCTGTCCTGCTACGGTCAGCAGCATTTCGCGCCCTTCACGATTGCTTCCTGGGACACTCCCAGGTATGTCTGCAGAGATTCGTAGTAATGTACAAGGAAACGATGATTCGCACACTTTTTTTCGCGACTGACGCGGAAAGGATGCCGAAATGGCATAATTTGCTTCCGCAACCCTTCCTAATCTTGTCGGCGCTCTAGTGGACGTCACCCTATGCGATGACGATGGAGAGTGCTAAACGTTTCCTGGTTACCTCAGGATGCGGAATACTGTAGTACATTGTTAGTACAATATAATAAACCTACCTCCACCACAGAAGTAATTTGGCTCGTTGCTATGACAAGAAGCATGACTAGAAATATAAACATACAAAAAAAATTACTGTAAGTCCATACACATGAGACGTGCTGCTTTTAATCGGTGGTCGGAAAAAGTTGAAACACTTTTTCCTTGACTGACTAACTTTTACTATTTCTCAACATTTGTCATGATATTTTCCATATCACACAGTTGATTGGGACATGCGGTGGGAATTTCAGCTAGCTAGGCCCGTGAACATATCTCACAAGTGAGTGCCATTTTCTAAAATGACCTGTTCAAAAACTGCAATGCCGGGCCAACCAAATCTCATTGGCTCAAGGCAAACAATTTAAAACATGCAAGGCATTTTCATATTTTAGCGATGCAATGGATATTTAGGCCTACCCACTTGAGGTCATAAAAGTTTCATCCTTATTCTAAAAACAACTTTGACATGACGAAAGGATCAGAAAGAATCGTCAAAACGGTGACAATTAACCTACCTGCAAACAACTTCGCCATGTTCGAAACAGAACGTGACTGAAAATACGTGAAAGAATCGAAACTGATGAATAAGGGAATGCGCATATGCCGAATGCAAAGTTATAACTATGAAGCTTCTAAGGGCGCGGGCTTGTTTATGCGAAAATTAACATGCAGGTATTGATGTAACAAACAGTAGTTGATTATCAATCGATCAGCCCATCCCGTCTAAACCCAACTTCACTTCACTTCACAATAGAAAACTCAGAACATCAAATATTGGGCTTCTATTTCTGTTTACCGTTTTTCGGGNTTTCCGCATCCAAATTTTGATCGAGACCAAAATTTCGACGCGGAAATGAACTTCCCGACACCTTCGGCAACTTGTCTGCATTGTCGTGCGGACATCGTCAGGACATCCCGCCTTTCTGTAACACTTCTGCAAACGCTCCTGAAAGCTTCCGCGGTGCGGGCAGCTTCGCGAAGGCAAGCAGAAGCCACGCGGACTGTTTCAGGAAAGCGCGGAGCCGATGCAGATCAAAATAAGCGAGTGCGCGAAGCCGTCAAGACATTTGCGGACAAGACACGGAAAGGTCAACAGGTTGCGGCGTGGAGGAGTTTATGGCCGGTGTAACGTTTTTCAGTGTGGCCGTTTTTCCTAACTCCATGACGGCTAGCAGACATATGAGAAAAATCCAAAGTCGGAGCAGAATTTATAACCTTGAATTATTTCCTCATATTGTCCGCATATCTACCCGATTGTCCTAGTCCATGATTTTACTTCTCCTGGTGTGATCCTAGATGTGTCCGCGCTGTCCTGCTACGATCAGCAGCATTTCGCGCCCTTCACGATTGCTTCCTGGGACACTCCCAGGTATGTCTGCAGAGATTCGTAGTTACGTATGTCCCAGGAAACGATAATTCGCACACTTTTTTTCGCGACTGACGCGGAAAGGATGCCGAAATGGCATAATTTGCTTCCGCAACCCTTCCTAATCTTGTCGGCGCCCTAGTGGACGCCACCCATTATGAACACGTTATCAGACCAATTAGGCTGGTGTAGGCCTACCAAGGGTGAAATTTCTGGGAATGGAAGTCTTCAATGTCCATGTAAATTTGCACTGCACCACATGCAAAATGCACTCTCAAATTTGTATTTGTAATGTTCAAACTACATTCCAATACGTACGAAATAACACGAATACATGTACATGTACGTGTACATGTAATAATAGCGAGTTTTCGCAAAGCCCCCGAAACGCCAACGCGAACGTCTATCCTTTTGTTCGACGCCTTCTTCACGGTATCGAACAATGGGATTGGCGTTCGTGTTGGCGTTTCGGGGGCTTTGCGAAAACTCCCTATTAATGATACAAAGCCCTCGCACTGTCTATGGTTTTTCTCCGCGTTCACACCGGAGTGGACAAAAATCCGATTTACATGTACATGCAAGATGGCACCTCCTTGGCACCTTTGGGAAATTAACAGTGACTGAAATGAATCTTCGCTCGTTTTGTGCCCCCCCCCCCATGACCAACATGGCTGATCCATTCATTGACTTGTGAACAAAGTAGGCCTACGCTAAATAAACTTGAATTCGTAAAAGGATGTGATGAGAGGGGGAGCTGACAATAGGTTAGATGTCGGGAATGAGGGTCGCTAGGGATGACGATGCGAGAGCGATTCTTCGATGCACCGCCGAAATGTACGAAGTGCAGTGTTGCTCTGACATTGACAGGACAATAACTAGGTCAGTCATCCCATCAAGTCCAGAATACGAGAACCGCATTTGGACTCGCACGTCACATGCAGGGTGGAGGAATAGGCCTATTTCAACTGAAGAGAAAGACAGGAGAGCTGCACCAAAGACTTTTAGAGAGGAGTTTTATTCATTCATAAGTTACCGGTACAGCTCATGGAACAATTTCGCATGGAAGAATTCGGTCCGTGACTCGTGTGTGGTCGATTCCTGTTCCTATTGCACCTTATGCAAATCAGCCTTGCTTGCTTCACGCTTGCCCAAACCTCCACTAAACCTACAAGTGTCTATGGCTTCACCTCCCTTGCAGTCGGCACGTTTTTGCTTCATCTCCAGTGTTTCATCATCGAGGTGTTCTCCCATTGCCGATATCACGATACAGGCTACAAGAATACAGACCACGAACGAAGCGGTCTTCATAGTCTGTGAATGGAAAGAGTGATGATAGTAATCTAACCAAAAGAACGAAGTGACGAATCCAAAGGTTGTAGATACTCTCTTTTACACATTAAAGCACCACGGTATTGCCACTTTCTGTCGACAGCCGGCGCCACCGTACCCGTTCTCCAATACCGTAGTTAAGCCTTTTGCCCCAGTGTTGGAGAATGTATGATTACACTACAATGCACGTAGTAGCATGCGTAGTTTACCAAGTCGTCAATAGAGGTCGCCCTTAACGCGGGTACGTGTAACGCAGGATTGAGAAGCAATACTGTGGTCCTTTAAGAGGTCAGTCCTGAAAACTACCCACGGTGTACATGAATTATGATTGACAGGTCATGTGGATAAATTCCGCTCTTCTATTGGCCATGACTGTGGTAGGAACTTTCTGAGGTGTGAAGTGTACATCAAGTGTCATTTTCAGGCTCAGTTTCCTGGTTCACGGGGAACGATCATAACATGAAATGCTTGTCTGCATATTAGGAAAACGAACCTGAAAATGACATGCATTTGGCTTTCAAAAAACATCAACAACCCCTCGTAACAGTGTATGGTCTGTTGGCTTTGGATTTGTGAGGGGAATCGCATTTCTGCACACCTCAAGAAGTTAAGAGCACTCCTACCACAGTCATGGCCAATAGGAGATCGGAATTTACCCACATGACCTGTCAATCATAATTCATGTACACCGTGGGTAGTTTTCAGGACTGACCTCTTAATGTGTAAAAGAGAGTATCTAATGCATTTCCGTTGGAACATAGATGTACATGGTTTTGCGGAAAGTCGTAATATACGTAGGCCCGTATTCTAGAAGCCTCTTAACTCTAAGGTCCACTTAAAGCTTTTGTATTCTCCCATGCAAACAATAGCTTAGGGTAAACCTTAGAGTTTAAGTAAGCTTCTAGAATACGGCCCGTAGGCTTGCTCATGTGACCCTGATACTTGCATTAATTTACCTCTACACACGGAAGAGCAAGGTCGGGAGGGGCGATAAAGGATTGCGAGATTGTGGCGAACACATCATTTGAAAGAGCTTCAACCGCTGTCAAGTTAAGGAGCCTACGAATGATGGAAAGAGGAATAGTTAAAATACTATTTTCCCGATTTCAACGCCGACAAATTCGTGCGAAGCTGCACCGCCACCGCAAAACGAGGCGAAAACCGATACGTACCTTGAATCGGACCTTTAAACACAGCGCGAACACCACTTTTAATGCCCGATTTAGGCCTACAGCGCGCCCATGGACGTGAACAAGGTAATAAGGCTACCTTTGATCAGAGTAGTGCTGCGAGGGAAAGAAACATTACCATAGCCTAATCCCGTAAAATTCGTGCAAAGTTATTACTCACCTTAGATTAATCGTGGCAATGTCTTCGATACTAACACGACAAATTGATTTCAACAATGATGAAAGCCTCTCCCTGGCTTGAGTCTTATCATATCTGGCTCTGGCAGCATGTGGTTTCAAGTAGTTGTTCCAAGTCCTCTTTACCCACTTGTAGTCGCTCAATATCACGGACTTGGACAGACACTATTGTGAGAAAATGCTGATTCAGCACATTACGGATACTTGCCGAATTAATGCCGATTCAGCAGTGAAAAGGTAGGCATAGTGCAGCGCCAATGAAACAAAATGTAGTACACAATATTGGGGAGATTAAGAAACCACAATAGATGCATTGTTTTTGTTCTTTGAGATTGTTTCTGCCAATCAGAAAAATCCGTTTCCCTGGCCTGGCTACTATTCCTGAACTCAGCCACCTCGTAATAGACCTACATACATGTAGGCTACAGACTTGATGTAGGCCCTACGTGTACATGTACAGTTATACTATGCAACAGTTACAACTTGCATTGCCTTTAGAATTCTTCCAAACGCATATACGTTGTTGGTGAGAAGCAAAATATGATTCAAGATGCCGTGGGCCTACCCAGGACTGAAAATTACGTGTTGTCTATGTGTCTCGTCTTCATAATGCCGTCGTTTGGATGGATTTGGCCGGCCGGTCCATCCGAAATGTTGGTCAAATTTCCTTACACCATTATCAAAAACACAAAATTCGTAATGATGCAGGGGGTACGTTTATTTCTAATTCGAAATTACATTCGATTGCATTGAATAACTTGCGACGATGCCATCTCCAAGTATTCATCTTCACCCTAATATCTCAGCTTGACTCCTTTTCATTCCAGTCTACTGCGACGACCTGTGAAAAGAAAATAGAAGCCATCATCAATTGGGTGCACTCAAATTTCCAGGGGCCATATTTATGAAGCCTTCGCAACTTTGCGTTCACGCAAATCTATTGTAAGGCAGTCAGTGAACAATAGGGCATGTACAGCCAAACAATAGATTTGCGTAAACGCAGAGTTGCGAAAGCTTCATAAATATGGCCCCGCCCATGATTTCCTAGGCGCGGCAAATCTTACCATTCTTCAGTAGCATTCAAATAATATTACAAATTGCAAACAAAGTTATTTTGAACTGTCCATTAGGTGTCTTACTTGGATTAGACGTGTTTTTCACTGCAGCGCAGGACTTGCAACACAGATTGGCATTATACTCGATGTCGCATAGGCTCGGATTCGTCTGGATATTTGAGCACCAGCCACTCTTGTCTCCGTAGGCACAATCTTAAAGCACAGGATCAGAAAAGAATAAGAAGGAAATTCCCCCTACGGGATGACTACGGATGAAGACATCACCCGCCATATTACCTCTAAAATATGCTCATTCCATCGACAGCGCAGAATGTTTCCCGGGAAGGAGATGCCCAGGGTGCGGTCTACGTCGAGCACCACAAAAGCGTGAAGTCGTGCACTTTGATTGAAAGAAACACTAACAAGATGCCTTAACACCCTGTAACTATTAGGCCTACCTCACCTGGGATGGACGTGTCCTTTACTGCAGCGCATGACTTGCAACACAGATTTTCATTGTACTCGCTGTAGCAATAGCTGGGACTAGCTGGGATATTTCCCGTGCACCAACCACTCCTGTCTCCGAAGGAGCAGTCTGAAAACACCGGATCGAAAACGAATCAGAACGGAATATCAGTCAGTGAAGACGTTCAAGGGTATGTCAACGAGTGAAGACAGAACTGGCCACGCCCATCATTTTTTGGCGTTTTCTGGTGCCATGCGTGACGGCAACAACACCGGCGGCCATTTTGTTGCGTCAGTGATTGCCCTCTTAAAGCCTCCGAGAAAAGTACATGTAATAGAGTGTTATGCAACGCTAACAACGGTAATTTTCACACGCAAATTCCAAAATTTCAATTGAAAGAAACACAATATCCGTATTGTCACGTGCATATGCATGCCCTAAGCCTAAAGACACTGCATTGACTTACGTGGATTGGACGTGTCATTCGCATCAGCGCAGGACTTGCAACACAGATTTGCGTTATAAGAGGAGTAGCAATAGCCGGGACTAGTCTTGATAATTGAACACCAGCCACTCCTGTCTCCGTAGGGGCAGTCTGAAAGAACAGAAGCGTTCCCAAGCAAGTGCAGCGATGATCAAACATAGCGGGCCTAGATGGTTTTCAGGTTAGACTAAACTTTAGGTACGTACTGTATGTATATGTACGCCACAGCATGGGGTAACAATAGCTCGAGTCAGGTCATTCAAAAGCCAAACAATTTATCTGGATGTTGTCAATAGTGAAGTTTTGCGAATCTGACGAAACACAAAGTACGAAATACGAAATTGGACTTTATTTCCATGACGTAATGTATTTCAGGAGATGGGTGGTACCACAAAAATCGCCTTCTGCAAGAGCGTCTTTTAGCGCATGACGTTAGACCGATAGAGTTACGGTGTACATGTATGTTAAACTTTGAAATTTATCTTTCGGTTTAGTTTCCACTTTGTATCTACGAAGTGGAAATTTAAGAATTTAAGATGTACCATAACTCACTCGGTCTTACATGATATGCTAAGACACACTGGCAGCAGGGACATTTGTGGCACCAACCATCTCCAGAAATACATGTAGGCTACATTAGGTCCTGGAAATGAAGCTGAATTTCGTATTTCGTACTTCGTGTTTCGTCAGATTTGCGAAACCTCACTAATACCTACCAGGATTTGTCAATTTATGAGCCGGGCATGATTTGCAGCAGTGCTTTTCATAGTTATAGCATCCCGTCAGATCCTGTGAAACGATTTGGGCACAGGACATGCCATTCAGTGTCAGAGTAGAGTCACCGAACATACAATCGGCTAAAAATGAGAATAATTGGTTGGAGGAAAGAAAATTGTTCAGTCTACAAGAATTTGAAGTGAGTTCGTGTTTCGTGAATCGCTCCAGACGAGTTTGGTGATGAAGCAAGCTCTATTCTGTGTGACCTACAGGGATGGTGACTAGCAAGACAGCCTGGAAACCTCATCAGGTTAAATATTCAGTGATATCATTGCTTTTGTCGGTAAACTTCGATCATGATTAGACCTACCTGGAGCCGATGGGGCCTTCTCGTCGTACACACAATCACCTTCAAAACACCACTGCAAACAAACAATCAATCATAATATACATTGATTTGATCAGCAAAAAATGCAGTTAGTGTCTTCTCATATGATATCTCCTCTCGATTCGATTTCAAATCCCTCTTACAGGTAGGCCTAAATTTCGCGTCTGATCTAATTATCCACCAACCTTCTTGTTCCCGCATGTTGTTCCACGCAGAGCAGGTCCCAAAATCCACCAACTAGAAATGTTGGGCTTCGTACACTGAATGTTCTCACATATAGATTCGTGGTTGATTGTGTTTCCCTGAAGACCAAAAAAGTCCTCATCCATCAAGTGATACCATGCATGATGCAAATTCTAAGCCGCCCATACACGGCGCAATATTATTGTACAATATGGGGCCCAAATGGGTGGTCGTGTGCTTCTAGCATGATAATTAGAAGAAAGATTGACAATAATATTGCCCATTGTGATCCTCATATTGTGCAATAATATTGATCGTGTATGGGCAGCTTAAGGCTTACAGCGTGTGTTCATTTGATAAACCGACACAACCACATTTCAGAAAATTCAGCCGTCGAAAGGAAATTTTAATTGCTTACAGCTAGGTACTTCGCTCCTGGTCCGAGTCGCGAACACTGAACATCGGGCCCATACACCTGACCTGGAGGTTTAGTCACTTCTGGTCCTGCTGATGACGCTGCATTTTTTAGGCAGTTCTTTCCATTGCTGAAGCAGCAGAATTGGACACGATTACGCTCGACTAACATCAATAAAATCACCGCGTTTCTCGGTGACCCAGACATTTGCTTAATGCTACCATATACAGATTATTGAAATGAATCTCTAAATATGTCTCTAAAAATAAAAACGTCTCTACTCTGGAACTCATCAACGCATTTGTGTTTTCTTACTCATTCAACTCCTTGAGCTTGGCTTGAAACTGCTGGATAGAACATGGCGAAAAGTTATAAGGGTTCTTTCGCGTTGCCTCCGTCGTCGTCCCGCCTCCCATTATATATGCGTCTTCCGCCTTACATTCGTTACCCTCACCATCATGATTGCCTCCAAGGCTGAAACGATGATACACCTTCATTATATCAAATGAAATAAAATAATATAGAATAAAATAAAATAAAATAAAATAAAATATTCATTAAGCAATACCCTGTGTTACTGGATAACCACCTACCCATGCGCAAGTTCATGCGCAGCAACGCCAACATATCCGAATCTTCCGAAGTCCTCAACAATAGAATTCGGGATGGTATCCGAGCAGATTGTCCCTACCCATGCAAGACCTAGAAATATAACATGTTGACTCTTTATCGTAATTATAATGCATCTACATGTAATCAAATACATGTAATGTGCTGGAAATCATCTGATACAGAAACGAACAGGTGCAGCGATTCTGTCGTAAGTTACAACTTTTGTGGACTTGGAAATTCCTATTTGGCTTGTTTTCCCCACGCGAGACTACATGTACTCTAATATTTTAGTAGCCGAAGTATAATCTTTGGGAATCAAGTCGGTTCATTGGCCAAAATGGCACCCGACGACACGTGGTGTTCTCACCTGCGAGACTAGTCTTTCCTTCGCTCGTCACCAAGTCGTATCTACATGTAGATTAAACAACAAATCAAAGCCGAATGATTGTCAGAAAACATATTTGGAGTCTAAAATCAACCAAGTCAAAGAATGCCATCAGGACAAGTCGTTTTTTAACATCTGCCTGACACTTTTGATGACCTAGGACAATGAAAGGCGAAGGCTACTTCATGTATCTTGAAAATTGCACGACTTCTGCATATTAAGCTTCACTCGATCGCCCATTCCTTCCTCAACTTAGAAACAACCAGATTCGCGATGGCGTAAAAAATCGCTAGAACGATGCACCTACATGCATGTTTTCTGTCAAGCCCCTGTATTGACAAAGTAGGCCTACATCTTGTACTGTACATGGTAGGATCAGTTCTCCTCTCCCCGAGATCGTATTAGTAATGCTCCAATCACACTCCATGAGCAAGCTCTCAGTACGTTTTTGAAAATTTTGCCGAACGGGCTCAAACTGTGCGAACGGAGTGGACGTAATGGCAACTTTTTATACTCTTTTTACAAACTTCATAGATGGGAAGGGTGCTCCAGAACGTCGAGGCATACTTTGGCCAAGGCTACACGTCCTAGCCCATTTTACGATTTTTTAGGAGGAGCAGGACGTTTTGAGAACTACTTCAGTGTGACAGGCCCTTATAAAGCGCAAAGTTTCCATTGTCACGTCAATGGAAATAAGACATGAAATCGCTTCTCTCAGGATATTGATTACATTTGAAAAAAGTAAATGGTGTTCAGCTTACCCACTGAAGAGCATGGCATGATCGTGGCTCGGCAAGCTGCTGAGTTTACCTTGTCGCCATGGCGTGAATGCGTCTAATGACTTCCCTGCTTGTAGGGTGCCATTACTGAATGCGTAATCTGAAGTCACGGCTGTTTTGGAAGCGGCCTAGCGTAGGGAGAAAATCAAGTAAATGTCCCAATTTGCATGCAGTTTTCAAGGTGCAGTATATCTGAGGTAGGGGCCAAAGTGTCCTTACAAAATTCCTTTACGATCGGTTTGTTTACTATTGGAGTTTGGTGTATACTGATATTTTTGGCTTGTTACTTACATCCAGAAAGTAAAACCCCGCAAGTTTCACGGTTATTTTGTAGTCAGACTTGATGTTTGCATAACGAAGATCCACCTGCAAACAGCGGGATAGATCAGATGAAAATTTTATCATTCGTTTCTTGCCGGCCGGTAAGAACTCTCTAATAGCGATGTCGTTTAACTGCAAATATGGTGGCGCAGTGGGCACATGTATACTTCGAGTCTTACCAATGCAACCCGAGGAGGTGTGGGTTAAAAAGCCACTTCTGCAGTCTAGCACTACCATTGTATCAGCAACAATATGAGAAGCTTCCAACTGTAGGCCAATGTGAACTTCCTTAGGACGTTGGCGGCTCATCTGTGTGGTTTCTATCAAACTCAATGTAGGCCTATGATATGAATGCTTATACTGAAAACTCTTAGAAGCGATGATCTCCTGGTCTCAAATGATATAAACCTACCCCTACAACCATCAGTGCGTAGTATTCCTTAACTTTATCAACTGACGAAAATCTGAAAGAAAGCCAATCCACTTCTAAATTTTCTTTTATTGATGTGACCTTGAAAAGTGGGATGACAAAATAACGATGCAAAAATTGCCCAACCCTTCCAAGGTCGAAGCATTTCACAGTGAACTCAGTACAGAGCGAAGGTAGCTTGTTGGTACCTCACCTCTTATAAGCCTCGTAATCAACTACAACCAGTAACTCAACTGTATAGAGGGATTCGTCAGCGCGTCTGTCGATGGTGATGTTTCGTTCCGATCTCCTGTCGACGATGAC
>NMRB01000170.1:459333-476966 GCA_002633025.1 Notospermus geniculatus
AAACCACGTCCATGCATGCATGCACAGGTCACCGCCGAATTACCCCAACAATTCGGCAAGTTTGTCGTTTTTACCAGCCTCTGAATCAAATAAATTCGATGGTTGCGTTCGTAGTGGCCGAAAACATTAGGCTTTCCCCTTCAACATGTTGAATTCGCTTTGACATTTCCCAACCACGTGCCTATGTTTTCATTGTGATTCTAAAAATAGTAACGCCATAAAAGGAAATGCTCGGAAGCCAATACCGAACCCTCATAGCCCTAGCGGTGGGTTCGGGAACCAAACTACGCATCTAGGATGCAGATACACCGCCGTACTCAAACTCGTCCCCAGTGGGTTTACGTTCTTACAACACCACTGGCAAACTCGTCCCCAGTGGGTTTACGTTCCTACAACACCACTGGAAAGGGCTGACGACTTCAAGAATACTGCGCATGCGTGATATACTAATTTTGAGGCGAATCACACCGAAGCTGGCACCTGCGGTTTGATTTTCCCAACTAAACTATTCGTTTGAAATTGCTCGAATACTCGAACAACTTCGTGTTTTGGGTGTATTATATGGCTCTAGGCATATATGATCTTTTTCAGTCATCGAAGGACGAAATATTGTGGGAAATAAACATTTTGGCACGCTGCCAGCGGTTGTCCAGAAATTTTGGACAAGTCGCCAGCCCTTTCCAGAGATATCCTCGGATGAGGTAGATCTGGGTACGAGATTGCACCACTGGAAAGGGCTGACGACTTCAGGAATACTGCGCATGCGCGATATACTAATTTATGAGGCGAATCACACTGAGCTGGCACCCGCGGCATGATGTTCCCAACTAAACTATTCGTTTGAAATTGCTCTAATACTCAAACAACTTCGTGTTTTGGGTGTATTATTATGACTCTTTAGGCATATATGATATTTTTCAGTCATCGAAGAACGAAATATTGTGGGAAACAGACATTTTGGCACGCTGCCAGCAGTTGACCAGAAATTTTGGTCAGGTCGCAGCCCTTTCCAGAGATATCCTCGGATGAGGTAGATCTGGGTACGAGATTGCGCCGTACTTACCAAATCTCGAATGTACAGTCTTTTCACTTTCCCATCCTCACCACTCGTGTATACTGGCGCATCCAGATTCAAACTGTCCCGTCGACGTAGATTCAAAACTTTCGGCTCGCCGCTTCGGGTATTCAGTTGGATATTGAGCTCCTGTGGATGCTCCTCGTTAACAGGTCCAAGATCACGAATAGACACCCGGTCATCGCCTGAAGTCAAGTGGAATGATTCTAGATACATGTATTGTCGTCCGTCCAAATGCTCTCACTGCAGGTGCAGTAGTGTGCAGCTCGAAAATGGGCGAGTTCTAAATTTTTGTCATTGCAAAGACTGAATCAACGAACAGTTCTGAATTTATATTTATCAAACAGGATACTTTTGCACCTGAGCTACATACTACATGTAGTAGTTTGTAAGCGGCAGAATACCAAGAAAGTGTGTCGGGAAAATGAGTTCGACTCACCAAGATGACGACCGAATGTGGTGACAAACAGCGTGCAGAGAATAACGATCTTCATGATGAAGATGCCAAGTAATGATATGATAAGGGGAAGAGGAATCAAGCTTATAAGACTGTGTCTTTGATCAATAACCTGGAGTGTAACCTAAGAATTGTAAGCAAGGGCCGACTGGCTTCCCGGGGACGATGTCGTACCGTAATTATCCGTTGTAGGAAAGCGGAGAAGGTCAACGTATGTGATTACTGGGAGGAATGCACTCTAAAGGCCCTATTAAATCAATATTTTACATTAAAATGTATTCACGACCGAATTGTTAATATCCGGCAGAACAAGGTATAAGCAACAATTTTGATTCGATTAGTTCCTGGCATTCTGGTCGATGATTAGCATGCCTGATACGATGATGGGTTTATGTCAACATGGACCGATTGGTAAATAAAAACAAGCCAGTACAGGGCCCGGTTGCACAAAACTCACGATAGCGCTAACTTGGTGTTAGCGCTACCTTTATGTTAGATGAAGTAAAAATCCATTGTCTTTTTAGGTCATTTACATGTAACACCAAGTTAGCGTTAACATGAGTTTTGTGCAACCCAGCCCTGTTCTCTTTTGCGGCAATCTTTCTCTTACCACGATCTAACTCTTACACTCATTTTTGAAACATTTACCGGTATCTAAAAACGATATCTGGTGAAACATCGACTCTACAGATCAGGTTCAACATAGAAAACGCCTGAAACACCTTAGGATATCAATTGATGGTAAGGTGCGATTGGAATATAGAGTGTACCAGTCGAACATGAATTTTGACGTCAAATTTCCGAACACCAGATCAAGCATACAAAACTCCAAGTGATGCAGAGGATACATTTATTTCTAATTTGAAAATACATTGGATTGCTTTGGAAAACTGGCAACAATGCCATCATTCATCCATGTCCAAGTATTCATCTTCCTCCTTTCAATTTAATATCTCGAGAGTTGTGACTGAGAACTCGGCTTACGACCTGTGAACAGAAAGTAGAGATGAAACAATCACCAACTGGCACTCCTTTCGCACGATTTCCCCCTCCACTTTGCTTCAGCAAAGAGCCAAGACTTATTGTAAATTCCAATGTACTGTACATACTAGATGAAATATACATTGAATAAAGTTCATTGATAGCCTACCACCAAAAGAATGGAAATATTGCATTCAAATTCTTATGTCCGTAGTCGTTACATCTGACTGTAACAATTCACTGTAGTACTTCCGTGTGTTTCCATTGTGTACACACAGGCTGCGCGAGACTGCTTGGGTGAGACTGGAGCGCCTTCTGTTGTAACAATGGTGTGTTTCAGCATTCGGAACGACCTGAGGCGAACTGCTTATCTGTCCACTGGGCGGCGCATTTCACCTCGGACACAAGTCCAAGGCAGCCATTTGTTTATCAACAAACCCACGATGTTCAACCTTATTTGCTGGATAAGTTGAGGCATATTATATATAAACGTACGGGTTAACTCACCCAATCTGCCAATTATTGATCCAATAACGCAACGTTTTTGTGTGACCTATGCGTAGGGTTCTCATGCAGGTGCGATGAGGCGACCGCATCCAAACCCACAGAAACGCAAGGGAATCGCTGCGCATTCAAGATGGCTGCCTTGGAATTGTGTCCGAGGGGAAATGCGAGTTGTCACGGAAATTGCCGAGCAGTTGCCTTCGGAAGTTCCGAATGGTGTTTCAGCTGTCTTGAAATTCATGTGCTACGTGTATATATTTTGAGATTCATCATTAATTGTTTGTCTGACTTACTTCTTTGCACACTTCTTGCAGCACACCTTAGCGTTCGCTTTACACATCCGTGAACCTGGCGTAAATTCCGGTTTTGAACACCAACCTGCCTTATCTCCATATGGACAATCTGTAAACAATGGGTGAAAACATTCTCGTTGTAATTTTACTGGTGACACAGGCTTATACTTTTAGAAATACGTTACTGAGGTTGCACTGATTTTCTCTGCTTCCAATCACAGTCAGCTTTTTTTCAAGCTACAGACAATACCACAGTGTAATGAATCGGGCGTGTGTAGTGGCAGCAAGCGTGTCAAAGGATTTCGTATATGCACTGCGCAATATGGCTGTGTGTTTCACAGGCCCACACCGACAAAGTTTGTCAGCAGCACTTGTAAAGAATCAATAAAGAAGAGTAGTGTCGTGGTATGTCTTTCGGGGGGGTCAAAATGCCCAAAGACGCCAAGCGAAAAACAATCCTTTTTCATGCAGATTTGGTCGTAAATTTGCTAAACGTGCAGTTCTGACCTCTCCAGAGAGCCAAATGCCCTCCCTCGAACGTTCGAATTACATTGTACCGGTATAATGAAAAACTGAACAAGACGACGCAGCCATTTTTTGATTGACTTCAACATCTCACCATGTGGAAGGCCTATCCTCGTGAGTAGGGAAGGAAGGAATCACAGGAAACTTCATTTTCGACATCGTACCTGGGTTTGATTTGTCCTTCAAAAGAGGGCAGGATTCGCAACATGCCTTGAAGTAGCTTTGATAATAGCAATGAGATGGATCAGCTTTCACCTTCTTACACCACCCGGCTTTGTCTCCGTAACGACAACCTGTAAGAATAAGAAATACAGTGGTTTTTTCACGAAGGCTGGGTAACGCCCTATAGCAAGTCTAAAAGTGTCTCGAGTGTATGGTCATTCAAAAACCGGAAAATTCAGTAGTTTAATGCATACCTTTTGGAGCATCGGTCAATCTATGAGCCGGTCATGATTTGTAGAACTGTTTCTCATAGCTATAGCATCCACCTAGATCCTGTTTAACCATTTGGGCACAAAATGCCCAAAGACGCCAAGCAGATTTGGTCGTAAATTTGCAAACAGTTCTGACCTCTCAGACAGCCAAAATGCCCTTCCCCCAAACGCTAGAATTTGAAAAACTGAGCAAGACGCAGCCATTTTGTGATTGACCCCACCATTTGGAAGATCTAGCCTCGTCGGAGAAGGGAATAAAGGAAGGAATCACAAGGAAACTTCGTTTTCGATATCGTACCTGCAGGTTTTGATTTGTCCTCCAAATCAGTGCATGATTTGCAACATGTCGTCAAGGTGCTTTTTTTGTAGCAATCAGATGGATTAGTTTTCACCTTTTTACACCACCCGGCTTTGTCTCCGTAATGACAACCTGCAAGTATAATGCAGACGGTTTTTCACGAAGGCTGGGTAACGCTCTATAGCATCTAGAAATGTCTCATGGTCATTCAAAAACCGGAAAATTCAGCCGTTTAAGGCCTACCTTTTGGGGCATCGGTCAATTTATGAGCCGGGCATGATTTACAGCACTGTTTCTCCAAGCTATAGCATCCACCTAGATTCTGTTTAACCATTTGGTCACAAGTCTTGCCATACAGTACCAACGTTGTGTCACCGTACATACATTTGGCTAAAAATAAGAATCATTTGATCAAGTAGGAAAACTACCAGTCTACAAGTATTCGTAATTAGCTTGGTGTTTGCAAAATATCCTCCAATCGAGTTGTTGCTGACCAGGTCTTGAGTCTCTCTTCTCCTTGTTGACGGAGTGCAGAGTTGGTAGAGACGGCTTTTTATGTTTGTTAATCTCAACAGCGAAATATATCAGCTCGGCTTCACTGTTCATGTACGTCTCCTCTAGTGTGTTTTAGGCCGAAGAAGCCACAAGTGCAGCGACTATTGTGGCTTTGTTTACTCATTGTGCATGTGGAAACCTGATCAAGAGAACCTTCGAATGACATCATTAGGGAGGTTTAGAAATCAAACGATGAACGTAAACGTTAACAACAACGTTATTTTTGTACCGAAAATGCTATAAAAAATCTGCTTAAATGTGTAGTATGAAAAATAACGTTGTCGTAAAGTTTACGTTTATCTTTTGATTTCTAAACCTCCCTATTGCTTTTGTCGGCAAACGTTATGATCAGACCTACCTGGAGCCGATGGGGCCTTATCATCGTACACACAATCACCTTGATAACACCACTGAAAACAAATCACAGCTCATTGCAGCAATAGGGGTGTATCAAGGTCCTCTTATGAAGCCAAACAAAAATAACTACACAATCTGTATTCATTCACGGGCAGTGATATCGCCATATCATGGTCCGGAGGGCCATCGATCGGGTTTGGCCGAAGGCCCATCAAAGTCCGGAGTCTAATCAAAGTGGGGTTTGCTGGCAACATGGTTTGGTTGCACTTATTTTGCGGATTTCATCAATGAATGTAACAGTCCCTTCTCCTCCGGTGTTCTTCTCTTTTATTTTCGTCCCCTCGTACACAGGTGCAATGTGCATGTTAAACCGAATTGGTCTCGTCCAAATTATTTCACGGTCTCATCTGTTATCCACCAACCTTCTTGTTCCCGCATGTTGTTCCTCGCATAGCAGATCCGGCAATCCACCATTTTGACTGGTTAGGCTTC
Organism: Notospermus geniculatus; assembly: GCA_002633025.1. Taxonomy (NCBI): domain Eukaryota; kingdom Metazoa; phylum Nemertea; class Pilidiophora; order Heteronemertea; family Lineidae; genus Notospermus; species Notospermus geniculatus. Next base: position 465,305 of record NMRB01000170.1, read on the forward strand.
GTACACTGAATGTGCTTACATATAGATTCGTGGTTGATTTTGTCCCCCTGAATACGAAAGGAAATGAGAATGATGAACCGGCTGGATCACCAAGTCTATCATGCTGGCTGCCGGTATTTTCTTTTATCTACTGACAACCACAATTCAGAAATATTTGTTTCAGGCCAACCGTCGAATAAAAATTAATTGCTTACTGCCAGGTACTTTGATCCAGCGCCGAATCTTTTGGAACACTGTTCATTGATATCCCAGACCTGACCTGGAGGTTTAGTCACTTGTGGGTCCGCTGACTTTGCTGTATTCTTCAGGCAGTTCTTTCCTTTGCTGCGGCAGCAGAAATAAACAAATCATCCCTTAGACTCCAAACATATAATCACAAAAATGCAAGAGGTTTTCTGCCAGTATACATGTATAAAGCGGCCGTCGATTTCATTCACAAGAAATAACTTTTATTCGGTGCATTCCAGACTTGCTAAGGACTAAAGGAGAGCAAAACAATTTCAAACAAGGGACTGAATGTGAAGTTTAGAAATTAAAACGAAACACATCTCCTCAGAAGATTACTTAATAAGTTGTAAAATTTTGACCCGTATTCTAGAAGCCTCCTTAACTCTAAGGTTCACTTTAAGCTTTTGTATTCTGCCCTGCAAACAATTGCTAAAGGTAAACCTTAGAGTTAAGGAAGATTCTAGAATACCGTCCTATGTCTCTTTAAAGTTGGGATGGATTCAGCGCTTTTTTACTTTTGAAGTCATCAATAGGCCTACATTCTAACGTTCCCTTACTCTTCGTATTTTTTAATTGTGGCCCAAAACTGTTCGACAGAACATGGCGAAAAGGTATAGCGATTCTTCGTTGCGCCACTCCCCATTATATATCCATCGCTCTTGTTACAATGGTTCTTACCAGAACCATCATGACTACTTCCAAGGCTGAAATGATAATAACACGTTTATTGAGTGAAAAAGTCAATCGACAACGAAATATCGCTCGAATATTCAAAATTCAGTGAGCTGAGTGTATACGGTACATTACACGTACGTCTACATGTAGGTCATTGCTGGTGAACAAGAGAAGAGATACGGAAGGTGTAATCCGATGACATGGTCCAACTACCTGCTTGTGATTTAATCTATTGACGCCCAACTGACATCAGGTGATTTTTTCAGTAATTGTTTTGCCGATCTAAACCTTGGACCTGTTGAACACCTACAAAACAAGGTGTTGCATTCATTACCACCTACTTATGCCCCAGTTCATGTGCAGCTACGTAAATTCCGAATCCTCCGAAATCTTGAACGATAGAAGTCGGGTTGTTTTCCGAGCAGATTGTCCCTAACCATGCAAGACCTAGAAATGTAGGTATATATCTTTTATAGCATTTTTAGGAAAAAAACAGTTCTTTTTGAATATACATGTATACCAGTATCACGACAATACTAAACGATAGAAGTATCAACACTGCACCTATAAAATAAAAAAGATAAAAATTTACATCAGGAAATCACGACATCGACGATGAAGTAGCCAAAGTGGAATCTACGGGAAATAAATCTTCGTTTATATCGGTTGAAAAAATATGGCACATTAAAGTGAATTTCTCACCTGCAAGAGCGCTACTTCCTTCCTTATTCACCAAGTCATATCTAAATAACGACAACAAACGAATCAGAAACTAACAGAATATAATTCGCCATGGTTAGTAACACAAAGCAGCCTAATCGCTTCTCTCACGATATTTATTAATGAACAGAAAATGGTGTTCAACTTACCCGCTGATGAGCATGGCATGATCATGTTTCGGCAAGCTACTGAATTTATCTCGGCGCCATTTTCCAAACGCACCTAATGAACTGCCTGCTTGCAATTTGCCATCAGTTGCGTAATCTGAAGTAACGGCTGATTTGGATTCAGCCTAAGGGAAGGGAAAAATACGATCACCTGTGTTTGTACGCCTGTATAGCATGAACATGTGCACTGACTTTGAAGTCACGTACTAAAATTGTGTACCTTTACTCATACAGCAAGCAATTGGAACAAAAGTGTTCCAATTTAGCTGTCGACCTATACAGTGCAGATCTGACAGGGCCACAGCGTCAAAGAGGGACCGAGAATATGTAGATCGACATTTTTGAAGGTTGCCATATTACTCACATCGAGGAAGTAAAAGCCCGCAAGTTTCACGGTTATTTCGAAGTGTGACTTAAGGTTTGAAAAACGAAGGTCCACCTGCAAAAATGCGGGGAGAGGTTTGGTAATAGCGAGTTTTCGCAAACCCCCGAAACGCCGACACGAACGTCTACCCTATTGTTCGGTGCTCTCTTCGTGGCATCGAACAAAGGGATTGGCATTCGAGTTGACATTTCGGGCGCTTTGCGAAAACTCTATAATATTTTTTATCGACATCTCAAAAGCAGACAAAAGCTGGCTAGCGATCGCGACTCCCAACTCTGCAGTGTGTCTTTCTGAATCTGAAAAATGAACACTGATCACAGGTGTAACGTTTTTCAGTGTGGCCGTTTTTCTGTGTGATTCCCATTGTTCGGAACTCACTGGGAAACGAACTCGCTGTTTCTCTGTGTGTCGCCCATTGTCCAGTCGCCGCTTATTCCGTCAATCTGCTCACAGGCCTCACTGAAAAACGTTACACCTGTGTCAAAAAGCGGTCTGCCGATTCTACCTCCCCAGAGAATGAATTCATAAACTTAATTCATAATTCTTAAGCTCGTGATGAATCAGCAATGAACTTCTAACTGATTGCGGAAGCTTACTCTATGACAGGTTGTTTACGCTGATAGCTCTCATCAATGGCTTCTCTGTCAAAGCTTTCTATTAGCGTGTTCGTTTACTTGCCTGGGCCTCCCCGGAGTAAATTTCTCAGCGACCGTCGCGCATGCTCAATAAAGCCTTATTCACGAACGCTGNTTGAAATGCATCATCAGTGCGTGTTTTTACTCCACCGGTATGTTTTCTGCGGCGTTAAATGTGTTTATTATCGTAACACATGTCACAATGTACACAAAATCCACGTATATTTTGTTAAAAAAACGCGTGATATATGTTTTTAAAGTGTAACGGTTGAAGATTTAGAGTGTATAAAAGAAAAAAGAAAAAAATTTACATTGCAGGAAATCATGACATCGAAGATGAAGTAGCTAAATAGTGAAATCTACGGGAAATAAATCGTTAATGTCGGTGGTAAAAATATGGCACATTCAAAATGAATTTCTCACCTGCAAGGCTGCTACTTCCTTCCTTTGTCACCAAGTCATATCTAGATAACGACAACAAATGAATCAGTTACAGAATATAATTCTTCTCAAGGGTTAAAAAGAAAGCCAAGGTACAAAAAGCACAAAATTGTCACACAAAATGATAATAAACAAGAAGTCAATCTCCAGAATTCACGAATTTACGACCCCAACCGGGGTCTTTTTCAAGTGGAACTTTACAATCTGAAACTCTAGAAAAGAGAGAAATCGCTTCTCTCTGTTAAAAAGAAAGCCCGGTCAAAATATACGCTTACGAAAATATACGACATATTAGTAACACAATGTCGCCTAATCGCTTCTCTCACGATATTTATTAATGAAAACAGAAAATGGTGTTCAACTTACCCACTGATGAGCATGGCATGATCATGTTTCGGCAAGCTACTGAATTTATCTAGCCGCCATTTCCCAAACGCACCTAATGAACTGCCTGCTTGTAATTTGCCATCAGTTGCGTAATCTGAAGTAACGGCTGATTTGGATTCAGCCTAAGGGAAGGGGAAAATACGATCAGCTCTGTTTGTGAGGCTCTAATTAGCATGAATATGGGCATTGAATTTGAAGTCACGTTTTGCTAACATTGTTAGTAATAGTTGTCCACGTATACAGTGCAGACCTTTGCCACAGCCTCAAAGAACAGGCGCGGATCCAAGGGGGGCGCACCCGCCGCACGCCCCCCTTCGGCCAAAAAATCTTTAAAATCGACCGTGAAATTCCGAAATTTGGAGCAAATCATTGAAATTCACCGCAGATTTCAATGTTGCTTGCACAGTGCGCCCCCTCTTTCCCGAAATCCTGGATCCGTCCCTGAAGAACATGTTTTTTTCAGGGACCGGGGATATGTATATCGATATTTTTGAAGGTTGCCATATTACTCACATCGAGGAAGTAAAAGCCCGCAAGTTTCACGGTTATCTTGAAGTGTGACTTAAGGTTTGAAAAACGAAGATCCACCTACAAATATCCGGGGAGAGATTTGGTAATATTTTTTTATATCGACATCGCAAAAGCATTCGTTAAGCAAGGTTCATTGGCACACGGAATTGGTCCGATTCATGTCCGTGAAAAATCTATCAAATGGACTTCAGCGTTGTCGTATCCGGAAAACTAGGGGCAAACGGACTGGAAACGGATCGGATCCGTATGCCAATGAACCTTGCTTTAGACGCTAGCAGACAAAAGCTGGCTAGCGATCGCGACTGCCAACTCTGCAGTGTGTCTTTTTGAGTCTGAAAAATGAACACTGATCACACCTGTGTCAAAAAGCGGTCTGCCGATTCTACCTTCCCAGAGAATGAATTCATAAACTTAATTCATAAATCTTAAGCTCGTGATGAATCAGCAATGAACTTCTAATCTAACTTCTAACCGACTGCGGAAGCTTACTCTATGGCAGGTTGTTTACGCTGATAGCTCTCATAAATGGCTTCTCTGTCAAAGCTTTCTATGATAGAGATTAGTCTCAGTCACAAATGATATTCTGGTCTCAAAATAATATAAACCTACCGCAGCAACCATCTGTGCGTAATATTCCTTAGCTTTATCAACTGACGAGTATCTGAAAGAAATATCAGGCCGCTTCTAAATACTTTTATTGATAGACAATGGTAATATGAGGCTTTTACATATAAAGCGCATTTTTATCACCAGCAAATGTCGAAGGCGCTTCACATTATTAACCCGACCTACAAAACCAGAAGCAATGGTTGCCAAACCTTTCCAACTTGACATGTCGCAGCATTTCACCCTGCAGACGGAATGTTACCCACCTCTTATAAGCCACGTAATCAATGACAGGCAGTAACTCGACTGTGTAGAGGGGTGTTCCAGCACGTTTGTCGATGGTGTTGTTTGGTTCCGAACTCCTGTTTGCAATGACTGGACCGTCATATCCGAATTCCTTGGCCATTGCTGACAGCTCAGCAGACTCCAGATCTATTAAGACAGGAAAACAAAAGGCTGAGTGCAAATTTTTGCAGCTGTGACGTCACTCCGTATATCTGGTGATAAAGCAAATTGAAAGCTGCATGGGCAATAGTGAAGTCGGGAAATATGATACTAAATTATCGCCACATTCTATCAACAAGTCGCTCACGTAGGCTAGGAATGGCTATAGTAGTCAAACATGAAAGTACAGGAACGTAGCCGTATGCATAAAAATCAGGCTCAGGGGCCGTATGCATAAAACATCTTAAGTGCAAATTTTTTACTTATCTTGTGTTTGGAACAACAGTTTAAGGGAAATTTTACACTTAAGGGGCCGATTTCACAAAGGGTGTTTAAGACTTAGACGCGTGTAACTTCGTCAAATGCATGGTGGAAGTGCGTGCATTTAGTGAAGTTACACGCGTCCAAGTCTTAAGCCATGCGCACATTAGCGACAAAACTCAATGCGTTAGGGGTGTCTGTTAAAATCGACTGACCTGGCTGAATGACGAGTCGACAGCGTTGGGTCAGTCGACTTTAAAAACACCCCTAATAACGCATTCAGTTTTGCCGCAAATGTGCGCTAGGCTTTAAACACCCTTTGTGAAATCGGCCCAAGATGTTTTATGCACACGGCCCCAAAGACCTTATTCACGAAACCCCCGTCAGTTTCCATTTATGGGGAACCTATTGTTCACTATCAGCCTGACAAAGGATTTGCGTATTCTTACGGGGGCTTTGCGAATAAGGTCCCAGGCCTGCATGTGATAAAACGTGACGGAATCTGATATTAACCGTCGTCAAGATAACTTCTGTCGATCTTTCTCCTGACCATAGTATGCTCCACTTCTCCATCAACGGCTCGCTTTCTCGATGCATCGTTTTCCTCGACGACTGGTTCCAAGAGGATCTCATGGTCTCCGTCATCAAGATTTCCACGCTGAAATTAACACATCTTTAGAGCTGCATTGCGTTATGCCATACTCATTTACGAAGAATGAAGACCTGTTTTCGAAGATACACACGTAAAAAACGTATAGAATTTCCATATTACCAGAAGATACATGTAAGAAAGGATGTATGTATGGTGCGTCTGATGCTATTGATTTATGTCATGGTCATGGCAAGGCAGGGTGATGAAAATGTATCACGATTTGATTAGAACAGGTTTTAATAATAATATTGTTTATTAACATATTCTTACGATGCTCCTCCTGTACAAGCCACTTTCGGTTCGTTCACTTTTCACAAGGAAGGCTCCTCCGTTTTCAACATCTTGGTATGCTTTCGAATCCTGAAGTATAGAGATGTAAATTAGGAAAATGATTATTCGAATGTTTATTTTCCCTGGTGTCTGTCTCTACTGCCATGATCCAATGCATCGTAGAACTGATTATTTTCTTGGTTCTAGATGCCAACGCCAGATTGGTGTCCTCGGTAATCAATAATCACAGGTGACTTGGAAAAGTTCCAACTCAATCGAAGTAAAAAGCAGTTCCAGACCACCAAAAAAAATGTATTTGAAAGGGTGCTCTTTTATGGAAGGAACAACAGTGAATTTGGACACAAAATTAAAATAAATGAAAAACAAATTGAAATTATTGAGCACGCATTTCGTAAGGTAATCAATTGTTCAACAAAAAAAATCGTTATTGAGTGGGCGTGTATTATATTCACTGACGGAAATGAAATATTGGGTGTGAGAAGATGGTCACTATCACAATCTGACGGGTATTGAGGACGATTTTATGGGATTTACCTCTAATTCAAACTTGGTTGTCTGTCTGATCTATTTGGATTTATCATCGGTAGTTCTGTCAACGTCAATATTGCAAGAAATTATCATTACAATGGGACAGCTGTTGCTTTTTTAATTGAAGGTGATTGCTTGTCGCATGTGCTGTCGAACTACAAGTTTCAATCACAATTAACTGTAGAATTAGGGACCTTCACAAAACCTTAAAGGCCTGTTTCCACTACAGCGGTTTCCGCAGCGGTTCACAGGCATTGGGACAATCAACAGGCTATGTATTGTTAAACCATCGAAGGATTATCCAAACCCATGTGAAAAATGCACCGCTCGCCCTTTTAAGGCCTGTTTCCACTAGAACGTTTTAGAGGTAATCAGGGGTTCTTAAATGCTTTCCTCCATCACCGCATACATTTGAGTGCAGTGACAACCCCCACCTCAGGATGAGACGCGGTCATAGGCCTGCGAGCAGTTTCTAGTAAGATCGGTTGAAAGATGCACGGCATTGTTCACTTTCTCGCTGCGCTTACCAAATCTCGAACGTATAGCCTTTTCACTTTCCCATTATTATCAGTCGTGTATACTGGCGCATCCAGATTCAAACTGTCCCGCCGACGTAGATTCAAAACTTTCGACTCGCCGTTTCGGGTATTCAGTTGGATATTGAGCTCCTGTGGATGCTCCTCGATAACAGGTCCAAGATCACGAATAGACACCCGGTCATCCCCTGAAGTCAAGTGGAATGATTCTAGATGTTGTCTGATCTAACGAATTTCTGGAGGTATAGGCCTAATGTTTTTGCAACGGACTGGTTAGGCCAACGATAACGTTTAGCGATGAATCTGCCAGTGTTAGGCTGCTTTTCCACGAGACGTTTGCGGGCGCGGAATAGGAGGCGGACGCGGGTAGAAAAGGTCGATCCAACGCATTTCCCTTTAGCTGTTTCACCCGCATCCGCGCCCGCCTCCTACATGTCTCGTGGAAAAGAGGCCTTAAGGCCCGTTTCCACAGAAGCGGTTGCGTGAACGTTTTGACGCTTCGCCCATTGTTTGGAAGCAGAGCGGCGGAAAATAACAAAAGATTTGACGCATCACGCAGCGTGAAACGCGTCTGTGGAAACGAGCCTTTAGGCCTGCTTTCCATTGGAGCGTTTCCGTGCGCGGAACCGCTCGAAAGCATTGTCTTTTTCCGCGTCATGACCAACGAGGCGGAAACAAACAATGCTTTCGAGCGTTTCCGCGCACGGAAACGCTCCAATGGAAAGCAGGCCTTAGAGCCTATTCCAACAAGGTGAGCCATTGCTTAACGTTGTCGTGGGCAGACCCGGGCGGTTGCAGAAACTCCTTAATGACGGAGGAAACAGTTACATGTACTTCTACATTTTCAAACAAATCCGTGCATTGAGCATTGGTCAGATGTTGATTGCAAAGAACTGCGTGTATTGAATACATTGAGCCAAGCAACAGAATATACTGTAATGCGATTGGAAAAGGAGAATGCATTTTCTGCATACAACAAGATAGAACACTCCTCGTTTGTCCTGATAGAAGATTTTGGCAAATAAGACAAATAGCACTGAAGAAAAGGAAATTAAGATCCGACATGGGACTTCACATTGACTGAAAATATGAGAGACTCACCAAGATGATGACTGAACGTGGTCACAAATAGAGTGCAGAGAATAACGATCTTCATGATGAAGACGCCAAGTAACGATGTGATGGGTGGGAACCAGTGGTCAAGCTTTATATGTCTCTGCGTCTTCAGTTTCAGTTAATCAAATGGGGTATACACTTCTTAAGTATACAATTTCAAAGTGTAAGCCGAGTTCTATTTGTTTTCTAGGAACAATTGTATTATTTGCAAATGAGTTGAGAAGGCAAACAAACGCGAATATTTGATTACTTGGACGATGTGCTCTGCAGATGCATATTCATGAAAAATAAAATGTATTCACGCCAGAATTATTAATATCCGGCCGGAACAACGTTTAAGCACAATTTCGTCTCAATTAGTTGCTGAAATAATCGAAACTTTGATCCATCAGGATGAGAATTAATAGACATGATGATAATGATGGGTTTATGTCAACATGGACCGACTGCAGGTCAGAAAAAGGAATGCAACCATGCCAATACATTCTGATCCCGTCACGATTCAACACGGCCACCATTCACTTGGTGTTGAGATCTTATTGAATCTGTACAAAACGATTTCTTGTTGAAACATCTCAAAGATCGCATAAAACGCTTAGCATTAAAGGGCCTCTAGAGGCAGCTTTTTAGTGCATGTTGATATGATTACTAACATAGAATTGGTGGCACAAGGATCCAACTTGGGCTTCATTAGTAAAATTTCATCAATGTCAACAATTGATCCACAAATCATGAGTTCAGGGTTACTAGCGCCACCTGCTGTATAGTTGCAGTACTGTTAGTAGCCCAATAGCAAGCTGCCTCTAGAGTCCCTTTAACATTCCTTGCAGATTTTTTAGTCCTTCATTGCTTCTTTACCATTTTGATTGTTTGTAAGTAAACCAAACTATCCCAAATCCCTAGAAAAACCAGAATTATTGTTTGAATCTAAACCTTAATACATGTATTCAATTTATTTGGGGGGGGGGGGTACATTAAACTACTCTTGAATGTGATCGAAGTTGGCGCCCACATGTCTATCAATGATAATAGGCCTACATCTCAAAGCACTACACTGTCCCGATGTATCGTCTGAATCAACTGCATTCGATAATACCTCTTCATTATAAAATCTCTGTAAACAAAAGTATTAGATTGTTACATATCATCAGATTTCTTTTGTCGCCACAGTACTAATTCTATTTGCTCAGTTGTGTATTGGTCCCCAGGTGCATGTCGAGTGAAGCCCTCTTCTACCCTGTGTGAATCGCGCACACTTCAAATGATGTGTGGGAAACTTTTCGTTCTGCATTCGATAAGGCCTATACACACGATCCAATTTTACATCCAATTTTTTGGAAATTCAGATTCCGGGCCTATTGTGGCTTTAATGTATAAACCCGCATGCAGGCCTTTATTGAGCATGTTCAGAAAATTGGACGAATGAAATGGTCCATGGACCATAATATGCTCATCTGTTTGGACATAATAGTGTAAACCTTGACAGAGAGAGGTATGTCAGTTATATGAGCAATCTTGGTCAAGTCATTCCCAAGTTGTAGGACTTCAATGATTTTCAGTTTACGCCACCTGGCGGCCATATTGGATGTCCAAACGGGCCAAAACTTCACATGGACATAAAGGTCATCTAGAGGGAGCCACATAGCACATTTGAGTGCTCTGGGTCAAGTCGTTCCTGAGTTATAGCACATTTGATGATTTTTGGGTTGCGCCACCTGGCGGGCTATATTAGAACTTTAATTAGGCCGAAATTTGACGTGCTTGTAAAGGTCATCTAGAGGGAGGTAAATATCAAGTTTGACCACTCTGGGTCAAGCCGTTCCTGAGTTACAGCACTTGGATGATTTTCAGGTTACGCCACCTGGTGGCCATATTGGATGTCTGATCGGGCCGAAACTCGGTAATTTTGAAGGTACCCCTCTAATACACGTTTATGCAAGATATGAAGACGCTCGGTGAAATAATGAAGAACTGTGGCAGGTTCGTTACTTTTGTCGAACTTTGACCTCTGTGACCTTGAAAAGTAGGTCAAATCAAAACCCGTTATATATGTTATGTATCCTAATATGATACACCTATGATAAAAATTTGGAGATGATCAAGTCATTAGTTCAGGAGTTATTGCACTTTTTGTGTTTTTGGTTTTGGCCACCTGGAGGCCAAGCCAAGAATCGAATCGGACCGAAACTTGGTGTCATAGGTCATCTGACCTAGGGGTATATATGTACCAAGTTTCAGATCAATAGCCTCAGCGGTTACAAAACGTGCCCTGCTAACGGACGACGGACGACGACGGACGCTGCACCATTGTAAGATCTCACGGGTGAGCTAAAAAGGAAGCAGCCAAAAATGTCAAATTTCCGAACACCATTATCAAAAAATGAAAAAGAACTCCTAATAATGCAGAGGATACATTTATTTCTAATTTGAAAATACATTGGATTGCATTGGAAAACTGGCGACAATGCCATCATTCATCCATGTCCAAGTATTCATCTTCGTCCTATCAATTTAATATCGAGAGAGTTGTGACTGAGACCTCGGTTTACGACCTGTGAACAGAAAGTAGAGATGAAACGATCACCAACTGGCACTCCTTTCCCCCTCCAGTTTGCTTCAGCAAAGAGCCAAGACTTATTGTAAATTCCAATGTACATACTAGATGTAATATACATTGAATAAAGTTCATTGATATCACCAAAAGAATGGAAATATGCATTCAAATTCTTACATGTATGTCCGTAGTCGTTACATCTGACTGTAACAATTCACTGTAATACTTCCGTGTGTTTCAGCTGTCTTGAAATTCATGTGCTACGTGTATATATTTTGAGATTCATCATTAATTGTTTGTCTGACTTACTTCTTTGCACACTTCTTGCAGCACATCTTAGCGTTCAAATTACACATCCCTGAACCTGGGGTATATTCCGGTTTTGAACACCAACCTGCCTTATCTCCATATGGACAATCTGTAAACAATGGGTGAAAACATTCTCGTTTTTACTGGTGACACAGGCTTATACTTTTAGAAATACGTTACTGAGGTTGCACTGATT
>NMRB01000170.1:477993-505041 GCA_002633025.1 Notospermus geniculatus
TCAAAAATGCTCAAAGACGCCAAGCCAAAAACAATCCTTTTTCATGCAGATTTGGTCGTAAATTTGCAAAACGTGCAGTTCTGACCTCTCCAGAGAGCCAAAATGCCCTTCCCCAAACGTTAGAATTACATGTATAATGAAAAACTGAGCAAGACGCATCCATTGTGTGATTGACCTCAACAGCCCACCATGTGGAAGGCCTATCCTCGTGAGTATAGGGATCACAGGAAACATCGTTTTCGAAATCGTACCTGGTTTTGATTTGTCCTTCAAATCAGCGCAGGATTTGCAACATAACGTCAAGTACTTTTCAGAGTAGCAATAAGATGGATTAAGTTTCACCGCATTTTTACACCAACTGTCTTTGTCTCCGTAAGGACAACCTGTAAGAATAATGCAGACGGTTTTTCACGAAGGCTGGGTAACGCTCAATAGCATCTAGAAATGTCTCATGGTCATTCAAAAACCGGAAAATTCTGCCGTTTAAAGGGCCTCTAGAGCCTGTCTAAGCCCGGTGGTCGAGTGGTTAGCGCGCTTGACTACCAAACTGTGCAATGGGTCGGCGCGAGTTCGACTCTCCGGGCGAAGGCATATAATTGTGGAACAAAATGTGAAAAATTCGAGGGTCCGTCGGATGGGACTAAAAGCCGTGGTCCCTTGTACCTGAGTGTCTATGCCAGGGCAAGTAAAAGACCCCACACAGGTGGACTGTAGCCTGTTTTGGACTCACCTCCGGCAAAAACCCAACAGGGTTACGACGCCGGTAAATGAATGATATATGATATATATAGAGGCAGCTTGCTATTAGGCTACTATCAGTACTGCAACTATACAAGAGGTGGCGCTAGTAACCACGTAGCTTCATATTGCTTGTAGTAGCAAAGGCCGGCACTATTTGGCTTGATCTTTGAAATGCCCAAAGACGCCAAGCGAAAAACAATCCTTTTTCATGCAGATTTGGTCGTAAATTGGCAAAAAAAGTGCAGTTCTGCCCTCTCAGAGAGCCAAATGCCCTTCCCCCAAACGTTCGAATTATAATGAAAAACTGAACAAGACGACGCAGCCATTTTGTGATTGACTTCAACATCTCACCATGTGGAAGGCCTATCCTCGTGAGTAGGGAAGGAAGGAATCACAGGAAACTTCGTTTTCGACATCGTACCTGGGTTTGATTTGTCCTTCAAAAGAGGGCAGGATTCGCAACATGTCGTGAAGTAGCCACGATCGTAGCAATAAGATGGAACAGTTTTCACCTTCTTACACCGCTTGGCTTTGTCTCCGTAACGACAACCTGTAAGAGTAAGAAATGCAGAGGTTTTTCGCGAAGGCTGGGTAACGCCCTATATAGCAAGTCTAAAAGTGTCTCGATGTGCATGGTCATTCAAAAACCGGAAAATTCAGTCTGGGTCATAATCGGCGGACCCTCTAGAGCATAGTCTCGGTCACCCAGCCGCTGTTTCGAATCTGGGGATCCGTGTAGCAGTACTGCGGAACGAAACGGCTGGCTGCGCGAGACTACACGCAGCATTGGGGATTCCCCAACCTCGATGCCAGGTAGGCCTAATGCTATAATATGTGGTTCTATCGTAATCATACATTACGCATGCCTGTAAATGAGGTTGCACTAAGATTTCGGCCGAACTGGAAGTGACTAGCGGTGCATACTGTGCGACTTTCAGGCTGCCGTTCCATAGAGTTAACGTTTTCACTTTTCACTTTTCCCGTTTCATTTTCCACGATCTTTCATTTAGAGGGTTGGTTCCACAGAATTCACGCCCAAAAGAATGAGCATGTTCATTCCTCAAGTCACGGGTGATTTTCATTTGTCACGCATGAAATGTATCGTACTTGTCCGAAGGTAGAAAAATGACGCCTATGGAACCCGCATCATAAGAAATACATTGCCCAATCTTGGGTTCACCCGTGAAACATGACAATTCATGCGTGAACCGTGCAAAAACCGTGAAAACGTGAACTCAATGGAATGGGAGCCTAATGCATAGGCCCACCTTTTGGAGCATCGGTCAATCTATGAACAGGTGTAAAGGGAAAGAATGTCCCCAGGAAAAACTGTCCCAGGAACAAAAGGTCCTATTGTTAGGCCTACATTCTAATCTCTGGGGATTGGTTTTCTATAGTCATGCCGCTTATTCCGTCATTCAACAATAGAAGTGGACACTTTTTACAGGGGAACACTCTGTACCGTTACACCTGTCATGATTTGTAGAACTGTTTCTCATAGCTAGCATCCACCTAGGTCCTGTTTAACCATTTGGGCACAAAATGCCCAAAGACGCCAGGCAGATTTGGTCGTAAATTTGCAAAAAGTGCAGTTCTGACCCCTCAGACAGCCAAAATGCCCTTCCCCCAAACGCTAGAATTTCACTGAAAAACTGAGCAAGACGCAGCCATTTAGTGATTGACCTCAACAGCTCACCATTTGGAAGGCCTAGCCTCGTGTGAGAAGGGAATACAGGAAGGAATCACAAGGAAACTTCGTTTTCGATATCGTACCTGCAGGTTTTGATTTGTCCTCCAAATCAGTGCATGATTTGCAACATGTCGTCAAAGTGCTTTTTTTGTAGCAATCAGTTGGATTAGTTTTCACCTTTTTACACCACCCGGCTTTGTCTCCGTAATCACAACCTGTAAGTATAATGCAGACAGTTTTTCACGAAGGCTGGGTAACGCTCAATAGCATCTAGAAATGTCTCATGGTCATTCAAAAACCGGAAAATTCAGCCGTTTAATGCCTACCTTTTGGGGCATCGGTCAATTTATGAGCCGGGCATGATTTACAGCACTGTTTCTCCAAACTATAGCATTCAGCTAGATCCTGTTTAACCACTTGGTCACAAGTCTTGCCATGCAGTACCAACGTTGTGTCACCGTACATACAGTTGGCTAAAAATAAGAATCATTTGATCAAGTAGGAAAACTATCAGTCTACAAGTATTCGTAATTAGCTTGGTGTTTGCAAAATATCCTCCAATCGAGTTGTTGCTGACCAGTTCGTGAGTCTCTCTTCTCCTTGTTGACAGAGTGGAGAGTTGGTAGAGACGGCTTTTTATGTTTGTTAAATCTCAACAGCAAACTACATGTATATCAGCTCGGCTTCACTGTTCATGTACGTCTCCTCTAGTCTGTGTTTTAGGCCGAAGAAGCCACAAGTGCGGCGACTATTGTGGCTTTGTTTACTCATTGTGCATGTGGAAACCTGATCAAGAGAACCTTCGAATGACGTCATTAGGGAAGTTTAGAAATCAAACGATGAACGTAAACGTTAACAACAACGTTATTTTTGTACCGAACATGCAATATAAAATCGTTGTCGTAAGGTGTACGTTTATCGTTTGACTTCTAAACCTCCCTATTGCTTTTGTCGGCAAACGTTATGATCAGACCTACCTGGAGCCGATGGGGCCTTATCATCGTACACACAATCACCTAGAACACACCACTGAAAACAAATCACAGCTCATTGCAGCAATAGGGGTGTATCAAGGTCCTCTTTTTCCACACTGTTAGAAATTATTAATTTTACAATAGTAATTTTGTAGTAATTTTACAGAAATTGCCTGCAGCAGAGTCCCCAGCACTTTCTGTAAATTTACATACACTGTATGGTATGATTCATGTTTTCCTGTATTGGTTGGACTCCATTGGACATCCCATTATGATGCCTTCTGAGAGCAGTATGAAAATATAATTTGGTCAGCCTCCAGTCTGTAATTTTACAGATCCAGTCCTGGGGACTCTGCTGCACAGATTTTCTGTAAAATCCTCTGTTATTTCTAACAGTGCATAATGAAGCCAAACAAAAATAACTACACAATCTGTATTCATTCACGGGCAGTGATATCGCCATATCATGGTCCTGAGGGCCATCGATCGGGTTTGGCCGAAGGCCCATGAAAGTCCCGAGTCTAATCAAAGTGGGGTGGGTTTGCTGGCAACATGGTTTGGTTGCAATATTTTGCGGATTTCATCAATGAATGCAACAGTCCCTTCTCCTCCGGTATGTTCTCCCCTTTTATTTTCGTTCCCTCGTACACTCAGGTGCAATATGCATGTTAAACCGAATTGGTCTCGTCCAAATTATTTCACGTCTCATCTGTTATCCACCAACCTTCTTGTTCCCGCATGTTGTTCCTCGCAAAGCAAATCCGGCAATCCCCCATTTTGACGGGTCAGGCTTCGTACACCGAAAGCGTTGACAAATAGATTCGTGGTTGATTTTGTCTCCCTGAATACGAAAGGAAATGAGAATGAAGAACCGGCTGGATCACCAAGTCTATCATGCTGGCTGCCGGTATTTTCTTTTATCTACTGACACAACCACAATTCAGAAATATTTGTTTAGGACAACCGGCGAATAAAAATTAATTGCTTACAGCCAGGTACTTTGATCCAGCGCCGAATCTTTTGGAACACTGTTCATTGATATCCCAGACCTGACCTGGAGGTTTAGTCACTTGTGGGTCCGCTGACTTGGCTCTATTCTTCAGGCAGTTCTTTCCGTCGCTGCGGCAGCAGAAATAAACAAATCATCCCTTAGACTCCAAACATATAATCACAAAACTGCAAGAGGTTTTCTTGACAACTATTAGCGCTGCCAGTATAGCTGAAAGGGTAAATGTCGTCCTGGGTATATACAAAGATTACCCAGGATCTCAGTCTTCACTAAAACAATACCCTGGGTGTAGTTTCGGTAGTCGAACATCACCCAGCTTCCGCAATCAGAGCCTAGGAACGAGCCCTATATAGAAATCCCGTGGAATCTCGTGGTCTCGCGGCGCGGTTCTTGTTGAGTGTAGCTATTCATGACATTCTTCAGGCGGTCACGTGACCACGGGCGAGACAACCTCGAATCCAGGTATCACATTACGATCCTGGGTGATGTTCGGCGACCGAAAGTACACCCAGGGTATTGTTTTAGTGAAAATTGACATCCTGGGTAATCTTTGTATATACCCAGGACGACATTTACCCTTTCAGCGCCAGTATACATGTATAAAGCGGCCGTCGATTTCATTCACAAAGAAATAACTTTTATTCGGTGCATCCCAGACTTGCTAAGGACTAATAATAATAATAATAATAATAAAAGAATTTGTATAGCGCCACTTTAAACCTAATTGTCAGTGGCGCTTTACATAAAGTACATGTAGAAGTAAGCGACTAAAGGAGAGCAAAACGATTTCAAACAAGGGACTGAATGTGAAGTTTAGAAATTAAAACGAAACACATCTCCTCAGAAGATTACTTAATAAGTTGTAAAATTTTGTCTCTTTAAGGCGGGGGGCTACCTATAGCTGAGCTCATTCCCTAGTGTGGCAATCCACGGAACTGGCCTTTGTGCGCTGTCAAACGACGAGTCATTCACATTCAGATTAAATCCGATCACCCTGATATACTGTTTTCGAAAACCAATCTTCAGTGTACGTGCCGACCCTAAATCTTTTGTGTCCACTGCGGGTTGTTCAGCTCTGTCGCTGGTGCTTTGGTCACAAATGGCCGAACAGAGTTTACTCGAAGAGCGCGAATCGTGCAAATCTACATACATGTAACAAAGAAGTAACTTGCCAGCGGTATGGAAATTTTCAAATTTCCGAAACAAGTTTTCTCTTTTTTGGACACATATATTTGAAAAATTTCTTTTGGATGTTATTGCCATATGTGCATTCTAGGGCAACACGATCGCCTTTTTTGGACAGTTAGTCGGGAATATGAAATATTTCAAAAACTGTAAATCAAGCCCTTTTTTGGCATTAAGTAGTTTATACCAATTAAATGGAAAGTACTTTCGTAAAAAACGGATCGTTATGCCCTGCAGGCATCAGGCCTGTATGTTACAGACTATGTGGGAAACTGATGTGTCGCATCCCAAGTCTGCAAAATTGTTTGCGAACTCAAATTTTGACAACTTGTTATAACTTAATTAACTCCATCGTAATTGGTCAAAATGAACAATTCTTTCACAGAACGGGAGCATAAAGGTTGTAGCTAAAACATTTTGTTGACATCAATTAGTTACTTTTTGTCATGAATATGTTAGGACGCTTGTTTTCAAAGAGCGTCAATAATGTCGGCATAGGTAGCCCCCGCCTTAAAGTTGGGATGGATTCAGCGCTTTTTTACTTTTGAAGTCATCAATAGGCCTATATTCTGACGTTTCCTTACTCTTCGTATTTTTTAATTGTGGCCCAAAACTCTTCGACAGAACATGGCGAAAAGGTATAGCGATTCTTCGTTGCGCCATTCCCCATTATATATCCATCGCTCTTGTTACATTTGTAACCAGATTCATCATGAAAACTTCCAAGGCTGAAATGATAATAACACGTTTATTGAGGGAAAAAGTCAACCGACAAGGAAATATCGCTGGAATATTCAAAATTCAGTGAGCTAAGTGTATACGGTACATTACACGTACGTACATGCTACTGAACAAGAGAAGAGATACGGAAGGTGTAATCCGATGACATGGTCCACTGCTTGTGATTTAATCTATTGATGCGCAACTGACATCAGGTGATTTTTTCAGTAATTTGCCGATCTAAACCTTGGACCTGTTGAACACCTACAAAACAAGGTGTTGCATTCATTACCACCTACTTACGGCATGGAGAAAACGCGGAATTCCACGGAAATCCGCCAAGAATCCGTAACTGTAATTATAGCTTTAAAACAATAGAATAAACTATACACTGGCCTTAACACATTAAGCATATAATAATGATGAAATAACAAGGCCAAGCAAAGCGGTTGGAATGCACCCACAACGGGATTGTTTCTGTAGCCCAAACACCTTGCTACCTCTTATCTTGGCTAGTGCCAATATGATAAGAGATAAGGGGAGGGGACGGGAGGGGATGATCCACGTGACAAGTTTCACACCAGTTAATAGTACTGTATAAACTGCAGACCACCAAATTATGTCAAGCGGAATTCCGTGGAATTCCGCGTTTTCTCCATGCCGACCTATGCCCCAGTTCATGTGCAGCCACGCCGTAAACTCCGAATGCTCCGAAATCTCGAACGATAGAAAGCGGGTTGTCTTCTGAGCAGATTGTCCCTAGGAATGCAAGACCTAGAAATGTAACATATTCATGAAGCCTTTTTTTTAGAAAATAAATCAGTTTCATGACAATACTAAACGATAGATGTATCAACACTGCACCTACACTCTAAATCTTCAACCGTTCACTTTAAAAACACATACCACACGTTTTTTAACAAAATGTGGCATGTGTTACGATAATTAACACATGAACGCCACCATAAACATGTCACAAGTGTTGGGTTTTAAAACAGCCACAATCGAAAAAACATACTAATAACACGTCAGATGTGTTGAAACGCATCATCAGTGAGTTAGATACAGTATGTTTTTAATCCACCGGTATGTTTTCTGTGGCGTTAAATGTGTTTATCGTAACACATGTCACAATGTACACAAAATCCACGTGTATTTTGTTAATAAAACGCGTGATATATGTTTCTTTTAAAAGTGTATACGGTTGAAGATTTAGAGTGTATAAAATAAATAAAAAATGTTACACTGCAGGAAATCATGACATCGAAGATGAAGTAGCTAAAGTGAAATCTACGGGAAATAAATCGTTAATGTCGGTGGTAAAAATATGGCACATTCAAAGTGAATTTCTCACCTAAAATAATTCCGTCCTTTATCAACAAGTCATATCTAGATAACGATAACAAATGAATCAGTTACAGAATATAATTGTTAAAAAGAAAGCCCGGCCAAAGTCACCATGGTCACGCTTACGAAAATATACGACATACATGCATATTACATGTAGTAACACAATGTATAGCCTAATCGCTTCTCTCAGGATATTTATTAATGAAAACAGAAAATGGTGTTCAACTTACCCACTGATGAGCATGGCATGATCATGTTTCGGCAAGCTACTGAATTTATCTAGGCGCCATTGCCGAAACGCAACTAATGAACTGGCTGCTTGTAATTTGCCATCAGTTGCGTAATCTGAAGTAACGGCTGATTTGGATGCAGCCTAAGGGAAGGGAAAAATACGATCAGCTGTGTTTGTGAGGCTGTATATTAGCATGATCATTATATGATCATTAGAACTTCAGCCAATGTTTATTTTATTTTCTTATTGACACTACTTCTACACATGTTTCGCCCTTAGATTTTCTAATATTAGCATGAATATGGGCATTGAATTTGAAGTCACGTTTTACTAACATTGTTAGTAATAGTTGTCCACGTATACAGTGCAGATCTTACATCGGGCCACAGCGTCAAAGAACATATTTTTTTCAGGGACCGAGGATATGTATATCGATATTTTTGAAGGTTGCCATATTACTCACATCGAGGAAGTAAAAGCCCGCAAGTTTCACGGTTATCTTGAAGTGTGACTTAAGGTTTGAAAAACGAAGATCCACCTACAAATATCCGGGGAGAGATTTGGTAATATTTTTATATCGACATCGCAAAAGCATTCGTTAGACGCTAGCAGACAAAAGCTGGCTGACGATCGCGACTGCCAACTCTGCAGTGTGTCTTTTTGAGTCTGAAAAATGAACACTGATCACCTGTGTCAAAAAGCCGTCTGCC
Organism: Notospermus geniculatus; assembly: GCA_002633025.1. Taxonomy (NCBI): domain Eukaryota; kingdom Metazoa; phylum Nemertea; class Pilidiophora; order Heteronemertea; family Lineidae; genus Notospermus; species Notospermus geniculatus. The sequence continues at coordinate 486,605 of NMRB01000170.1, forward strand.
GGTTCTACCTTCCCAGAGAATGAATTCATAAGATTAATTCATAATTCTTAAGCTCGTGATGAATCAGCAAAGAACTTCTAACTGATTGCGGAAGCTTACTCTATGACAGGTTGTTTACGCTGATAGTTCTCATCAATGGCTTCTCTGTCAAAGCTTCCTATGATATGATTGCTTACACAGAGATTAGTCTCAATCACAAATGATATTCTGGTCTCAAAATACATGTAATATAAACCTACCCCAGCAACCATCTGTGCGTAATATTCCTTAACTTTATCAACTGACGGGAATCTGAAAGAAATATCAGGCCGCTTCAAAATAGATAATGGTAATATGAGGCTTTTACATATAAAGCGCATTTTTACCACCAGCAAATGTCGAAGGCGCTTCACATTACTAACCCGACCTACAAAACCAGAAGCAATGGTTGCCAAACCTTTCCAAGTTGTCGCAGCATTGCAGCAGTGCAGACGGAATGTTACCCACCTCTTATAAGCCTCGTAATCGATGACAGGCAGAAACTCGACTGTGTAGAGTTTTTTTTTATCGCCTTTGTCGATGGTGTTGTTTGGTTCCGAACTCCTGTTTGCAATGACTGGACCGTCATATCCGAATTCCTTGGCCATTGCTGACAGCTCAGCAGACTCCAGATCTATTAAGACAGGAAAACAAAAGGCTGAGTGAAAATTTTTGCAGCTGTGACGTCTCTCCGTATATCTGGCGATAAAGCAATTTGAAAACAGCATGGGCAACAGTGAAGTCGGGAAATAAAATTATCGCCACATTCTATCAACAAGTCGCTCACGTAGGCTAAGAACGGCTAGTAGTCAAACATGAAAGTAGAGGAACGTAGCCGTATGCATAAAAAATCAGGCTCAGGGGCCGTATGCATAAAACATCTTAAGTGCAAAATTTTTACTTATCTTGTGTTTGGAACAACAGTTTAAGGGAAATTTTACACTTAAGGGGGCCGATTTCACAAAGGGTGTTTAAGACTTAGACGCGTGTAACTTCGTCAAAAGCATGGTGGAAGTGCGTGCATTTAGTGAAGTTACACGCGTCTAAGTCTTAAGCCAAACGCACATTTGCGACAAAACTCAATGCGTTAGGGGTGTCTGTTAAAATCGACTGACCTGGCTGAATGACGAGTCGACAGTGTTGGGTCAGTCGACTTTAAAAACACCCCTAACGCATTCAGTTTTGCCGCAAATGTGCGCTAGGCTTTAAACAACCTTTGTGAAATCGGCCTAGANGACGGAATCTGATATTAACCGTCGTCAAGATAACGTCTGTCGATCTTTCTCCTGACCATAGTATGCTCCACTTCTCCATCAACGGCTCGCTTTCTCGATGCATCGTTTTCCTCGACGACTGGTTCCAAGAGGATCTCATGGTCTCCGTCATCAAGATTGCCACGCTGAAATTAACACATCTTTGAGCTGTTTTGCCTTATGTCATCCTCAATTTTGAAGAATGAAGACCAGGGGCCGTATGCATAAAACATCTTAAGTGTAAAATTTCCCTTAAACTATTGTTCCAAACAAAAGATAAGGGAAATGGTTTTATGCATATGGGGCCTGTTTTCAAACCTAGTGACCTAGAATATCCATATTACATGTAGTTACCAGAAGATACAATGTACATGTACATGTAAGAGAGGATGTCAATATCCCAAACCAATTCATCAGGCATCGAGCAAGAGATTCACCATTTCAATGGTCAACACGAAACGCCGATGCAAATAAACCATTGTGGGGTCAGTAATCCGGGGCTACGTTCATGCATAATCATGACGAAGGTGTTTCCCATTGAACTTTGAAATTTATAATGAAGTGACCGGAGATAGGTGATTCTACGGTATGTTTGACTGCTGGTGAGTCAACATAAAGGACATTTATTGACATATTCTTACGAAGCTCCTCCTGTACAAGCCACTTTCGATCAGTTCACTTTTCACAAGGAAGGCTCCTCCGTTTTCAACATCTTGGTATGCTTTCGAATCCTGAAGCAGTGATAAAGAAAATGATAATTCGAATGTTTATTTTCCCTGCTGTCTGTCCCTACTCCCATTTCGTAGAAGAGATCTAGAGGCCAACGCCACATTTGTTTCCTCACTATTGAATAATCATTCACTGGTGACTTGGAAAAGTTCCACCCAATCTAGGTAAAACTTACAAACGTCAGCCAGCACTTGCAGACCTGCCAGACTTATTTTGAACGCGCGCGTAATGGAAGGAACAACAATGAATTTAAGGACACAAAATAAAATCAAATGAAAAAAAGAGATTACTGAGCACGCATTTCATTTCAGAATAAGGTAATCAATAGGAGCTGCCAGCGAGTTGACCAATAGGTGTCACTACGGGCTAATTCAATGCATATATCGGGTGATTCAGAAAAACATTCCGAACTTTAAGGGTTAAGCTGCTTTTCCACGACGCGTTTGCGGGCGCGGAATTGGAGGCGCGGGTGGAAATAATCGATTTAACGTATTTCTCTTTAGCTGTTTCACCCGCACCCGCTCCCGCCACCGAAACCGCGTCCGCAAACGTCTCGTGGAAAAGCAGCCTTAATAAATTTCTTTCTTTATAATTAACGTATGACATTGCCACGTGGCAGGAACCAAGAAACACGCAATCTAAGGTAATTTGCCAAATCTCATTCATCTAGCTAGCAAGCTTCCTAAATTATGACAAATAGTATCACACTGTCTGAAAAATGCAATATCCAGGACAGAGCAAGTCACCTGCAAATGATGCATGCCGATCAAATGTCGTCTGGGGCACCAGTCTCTACCTTGTTGCTGGTACAGCGTATTTTTTTGCTTCTCGTGATGTCTAGACACATCATGGCATGGCAAAACCAAAAATTTTGTTCACTTGAATTGGGTATCTTGCTTATTTAACAATAAGTTAACACGATTTGATTAAGTTAATCAAATCGTGTTTTGTAGGCAGGGCAGGGCACCTATCGTACGGGAATTTAGAAAGATATAGCATCATGGAAAAAGCGTGTGAGGGCCGTTTTTCAACAAAATGGAGGACCGATCTACCACCTCTTTAAATGACGTTTTTCAATTTACTTTGGATATTGCCTTTTTCAGACAGTGTGATACTTTTACAAAGAAGTTTACAAAGAAGTTTATTAACCCTTAAAGTTCGAAACGTTTTTTGTTTGAATCACCCGATACATGTAGCTGACCCAGTCATTATTGATCGAGCAGCAATCACGTAGATTTTTCTGTACATTGGTCCGCTAGAACTTTGCTGCCATCTGTTGGCAATATGCGCGGCTGACTGCTTCTTTTGTTCAACAAAAAATCGTTATTGAGTGGGTGTGTATTATATTCACTGACGGAAATGAAATATTGGAGAAGATGGTCACTATCACAATCTGACGGATATTGAGGACGATTTTATGGGATTTACTTCTAATTCAAACTTCGGTTGTTTGTTTGTTGGATTTAACTTCGGTAGTTCGGCCAACGTCAATATTGCAAGAAGTATCATTATAATGGAACAGCTGCTGTTTTTTTTAAATTGCAGGTGATTGCTTCTCGGATGTGCTGTCAAAGTAGAAGTTTCAATCACAATCGACTGTAGAATGAAGGGACCTTCATACAACCCTTTGGGTAACGACAGCCAGCCTGAGGCCTGCTTTCCATTGGCGCGTTTCCGTGCGCGGAACTCTCGAAAGCATTGTTTGTTTCCGCTTCGTTGGTCACGGCGCGGAAAAAAACAATGCTTTCGAGCGTTTCCGCGCGCGGAAACGCGCCAATGGTAAGCAGGCCCGTTTCCACTATAGCGGATTCCGCGCCGGTTCCCGGCGAGCGGCGCGGTTTTCACAGGGCTTTGGATAATCCTTCGATGGTTTAACAATACAATGGCCTATTGATTATCCCAATGCCTGTGAAAACCGCTCCGCTCGCCGCAAGACGGGGCAGAATCCGCTATAGTGGAAACGGGCCTTTAAAGTGGACTTAATAGAGTTAAGGTGGAATATGGGCCCATATTTCTACCGGAGGTGATGCTCTGCTTACATGTAGGTCCCTTAACGGGCCCTAAACATAGCTTACATTTGGCACGGTGGCCAGTCGAATGGACGGGCATGAACATCGCCTTGTACAGACCATGCATCCAGAGGTAATCAGGGGTTCTTAAATGCTCAGTTCCTCCGTCACCGCATATAGATTTGAGAGCAGTGACAACCCCCAATGGGGAGCACCATTTGGTCACATGGTGACTTATAGGGCAGACGTGACACCTATAGAGGCTCATTGTTCGAGAGATGCGGTTCACCAAGCACGGCCAATCACACCTTGAATCGTCAGGAATAATAGGTGGCATCTGTGTACTATCAGTTCAAACCCACGCGTATATTCTCGCGTGGTCTGCGTGATCGGTGTTCCCTATTACTTCCGAATGAGATGATGTCGTCATGCCAGCAGCCAGCAGTTTCTACATCACCCCCAACATCGCTGCGCTTACCAAATCTCGAACGTACAGCCTTTTCACTTTTCCATTATTATCAGTCGTGTATACTGGCGCATCCAGATTCAAACTGTCCCGCCGACGTAGATTCAAAATTTTCGGCTCGCCGCTTCGGGTATTCAGTTGGATATTGAGCTCCTGTGGATGCTCCTCGTTAACAGGTCCAAGATCACGAATAGACACCCGGTCATCCCCTGAAGTCAAGTGGAACTAAAACTGTGAAATTTGCTTGACAGCAAATTTGATGGTCCCTACATCAGAAAATGGAAATTGAGTGAAGAAAGGGCAAGGAGGGGTATGACTCTGTGGCACAGCAGTCAGGTTCTTAGGGTTCCCATCCTCCTGGAATGTCTTCCTGGTGAAGGACACATGCAGGGTAGGCAGATAGAGAGGAAGGGCAGACAAATGAGGGGCAGGGCAGTGGTGGGGGCGGGGGAGGGCAGGGGCGGGCAGGGGTGGGGTGCGAGGCGGGGAAGGGGCTGGGCGGGAAGGAGACTGTCTTCAGAGATCAGAGGAGGGGCAAAGTGGTCGAGCTGGATACGGATCCATCGTACCAGCCCGAAGCAAACAAAAAAAACTTGGAAATATTTAACTTCATCACTTCAGGATAAAACAGTCTTCAAAAACCACCGTAAGTTAATTTTTTTGAAACTATCTAACCTTTCAGACCTGGATACAAATATTCACTATATGATGGTACTACTTGATTTTGCAGTGATTGAGTGGTTTTCTTGGAATCGTGTGCCAATTGAGTGTGGAAGAAGATAGAAATAAAACTTTTCTACCTACCCAGTGATATCAAGATGGTCCCTACATTGATAATGTAGGGACCATAATGATTCTAAATGTTGTCTGATCTAACGAATTTCTGGAGTTAATAGGGAGTTTAAGAAATAAAACGATAAACAGTAACAGAGGATTTTACAGAAAATCTGTGCAGCAGAGTCCCCTGGACTGGATCTGTAAAATTACAGACTTAAATAAATGTTAACAGAGACTTGACCGGAGGCTGACCAAATAATATTTTCATACTGCTCTCAGAAGGCATCATAATGGGATGTCCAATGGAGTCCAACCAATACAGGAAAACATGAATCATACATAATTTACAGAAAGTGCTGGGGACTCTGCTGCAGGCAATTTCTGTAAAATTACTGCAAAATTACTATTGTAAAATTAATAATTTCTCACAGTGTGCCAAACAGCAGAAGACAATGTGATTTGACAAGGACATTGCATTTTCTGCACACAACAAAAACCATCATCGATTTGCCCTAAAAAGCAAGATATTCGGAAAGGAGATACAGTCATAAACTGTTACCGTGCAAAATAATTGGGAATTGGCATGGACTTTACTAGTAAAGTGATTGAAAATAAGTTAGACTCACCAAACTGACGACCGAAAGTGGTCACGAACAGCGTACAGAGAATAACTACGATATTCATGATGAAGTAATGCCAAGTAATGATTGATGAGGGGGAGTGGAGACAAGTCTGATCGTGTCTTCAGTTGGGATGTAACCTTGTGACGCAAATGCAACATAAAAGTTCAAGGGTCGTTACCGATTGGCTCCCTAGGGACCATATTGTGATCATCCTTCGGCAAATGAGAAGGTAAACACATTTGAATTTGAATATTTGATTACTCGGGATATGCAGCCAGCTGCAAGTTCATGTTAACTCACCTTCATTAGAATTTAATAACGAGAGCTTTGTTGACATCCGGCACAAGGTCGTGTAAGCAACAATTTCGATTCGATTACACTGTTAGAAATAACAGAAGATTTTACAGAAAATCTGTGCAGCAGAGTCCCCAGGACGGTTCTGTAAAATTACAGACCTGATCTGTAAAATTACAAACTTAAATAAATGTCAACAGAGATTTGACTGGAGGCTGACCAAATTATATTTTCATACTGCCCTCAGAAGGCATCATTATTGGATGTCCAATGGAGTCCAACCAATACAGGAAAACATGAATCATACCATAAAAAAATTATGTAAATTTACAGAAAGTGCTGGGGACTCTGCTGCAGGGAATTTCTGTAAAATTACTGTAGAATTACTACTGTAAATTTAATAATTTCTAACAGTGTAGTTCCTGAACACACTTACTGGTAAAGGGAATATTTCTGCTATTGACAATAGTCCACCTCAAGCACCTAACAAGCATCGCATTATTCCCATCCCGAGTTTCCATATTAAACGGTCATGAATCAACTGCGTCCACCATTCCCTGGGCAATTAAAAAATGTCGGTAAACAAGAACAAGAAAGACTATTGATTTGCGACATTCTTCTTTAGATGTAGTTTGTTGGCGTGGGATAATTGTATTTGTCCAGTTGTGTGTGTTGACTAATTTCAAGATCGAAAGAAGGGCGGTAACACAGATTTCTATGATCAACTCATAGAAATCGGTGTTACCGCCCTTCTTTCGATCTTGTTGACGATCAACACGGCTACCACTACCATGACTAATTTCAAGTCCATTCTGTGCACGATGTCGATGAAGTAAAGGAAACGATAAGAAACGTATACCGTTGCTAAAAATCATAATTTTTTTAATTTAAGATTTTTCAAATTTTACCAGCGATTCACGGTATCATGGCTGTCATTGTTCGTGGTTATCTTGAGTGTCGCCACGACCAACACATCAAAAACACCGAGACTGGCTTTTTCCCTCCCAGCATGTAGCCTTGTGGGCTGGAGGGTATTGGCAGAACGCAGGGGATCCGTCTGGCCGGTCGGCCGGCCGGCCGTCTGTCGGTCCATCCATCCGGCGTCTACGTTTCATTTCTGCGCAATATCTGACGAACACTTTGACCAACCACTGCTGATGGCAGACTGGGGTCACCTAAAGGATGATTCCTTTCGAAAAGGAAAAGTATCATTTGCAAATGAAACTGACTGCAACTTCGTCTCCAAGTGGTAACAGGCCCTGCATAGAGTGCCACACTATGTTCCCGTTTCTCAATGCCAGGCCCGTAGCAGCCCTCTGATGAGTGAGGGGACCCGGATCCCGGATTGACAGAAAGTGGGGACGTAGCTCGACGGAGGTGGTGGGCACCGGAAAGTGGTACGGCGAAAGGGGGGTCTGGCGGCACTCCCCCAGAAAAGATTTGACAATTTAAGTGCTTTAGATGCATTTTCCTGGGATCTGAGAGCAAAAATGTGGACATATAAAATGGACATTTGGGCCAAGGAAATTTTTGCCAAAAAAGTGTGTGTGGGGGGGGGCGGACCCCCGGCTCCTACGGGCTTGAATGCTTCCCCGGATTGTATTGGGAATGACACGAAGAGAGCACCGAACAAAAGGATGTTTTGTCTACACCCAAGACTATACCTGAAATCAGGCATTATTTTATCCTCACGAACATGTTGCACTTTATGCGAGCCTTTTCAAATCGAAGTTGGCGCCCACAAGTCAAATCAATATTTCAAGTATTACAACTTCAACATTGCTTCATGTGCCGACGTCTGAATCAACTGCATTCCCTAACAGCATTGTTAACTGAACAATCCAAGTACGGTACTAAACATAAGTAGGCCCTATGGCATTATCAGCTGATTTCTTTTGTTGGCATTTTACACCGTGTAAATGGCGTACCCTTCAATTGGTACTGAATAACCGCACCCTGCGTTCATTCTATACACGCCTGACAGCTGAATAGGCACTTGGATACCAACTAACGTTGATAGGCTACCCTTCAAGATTGAGAGCTGGATGGTGACCTGTAGGCTGTTCCAGCCACAACCGTAGGGCCTAGATGGGTATCAATCCTACACACCTATTCACACTCAGGTATATCACACGTTTCCCATTTCATGTCCTTGTCGATATAACACCAAAGAGTATCGTCAAGATCCGGATTCCTGCAGTAATTCTTCGCATCAGCGAAAGTCTCTTCAGGCATGTTCTTTGCCGTATTTATTCGTGATTGTTTGGTCCAATCGATACAAGTGCGTCCATTTTTTATCCTACTCAGCGTCCCAGCGTAGTCGACTCCTCGAGTGCCCTTGTCGTGGCATTTGGCCTTGCCTAAAATTTGGGGATTGGAGGAGAAACGATGCATTCAAGTATAGTACACAATATTAAGCACTACACTGTCCCGATGTATCGTCTGAATCAACTGCATTCGATAATAGCTCTTCATTAAAAAATCTCTGTAAACAAAAGTATTAGATTATTACATATATCCGATTTCTTTTGTCGCCACAGTACTATTTTTATTTGCCCAGTTGTGTATTAGTGCATTTCGAGTGAAGCCCTCTTCTACCCTGTGTGAATCGCGCACACTTCAAAATAATGTGTGGGAAACTTTTCGTTCTGCATTCCATACTTACATTGATAGCAGGTCATCCGTCTGTATTCTGGTCAAAACAAAATTATAAGTCCATACATTATTTATTCTAGATAGGGCAGGTGTATCTATATGCGGTAACGTAGGGTGAAGCTACAACCGACATTTTCTGAATCTAAATGTTTTTTTTTCAGAACTGTCTCTAGGCCCTGTAGCCTATGCCTTCCATGATCTTGGACTGTACCGGTACCTACGCCTACTAATATTGAACTCACGTTTGGTCTATTCTCAAATAAATGAGTACTATACGACCAACTGAGGAGGAAGAAAGCCTTCAATATTTTTTATAAGCCATAAGTAGCCGACAAAACATAACTGAATGGCTCTGTTTGGGACGGTAGGATCGCAAAAAAGGAAGCAGCCAAAAATGTCAAATTTCCGAACATCATTATCAAAAAACGTAAAAGAACTCCTAATAATGCAGAGAGGATACATTTATTTCTAATTTGAAAATACATTGGATTGCTTTGGAAAACTGGTGACAATGCCATCATTCATCCACGTCCAAGTATTTATTTATATCCCTTCATTCGACAGCGCAAGAGCTTGGCGCTTTATCCTTCCAGTATACATGTACTACGACGACCTGTCAAATAGAAAATAGAAGCAATCAGATCACCAAATGGCACTCCTTTCGCATGATTTTCCTCCTCAAGTTTGCTTCAGCAAAGAGCTACATTCCAAGGTACACTATAAAATATTGGTCTACATTGAATATCAAAAGAATGGAAATAAATACAGTACATTGTATAGCAAAATTGTTATATCAGTGTAACGTTTTTCAGTGTAGCCCGTGTGCCAGTGTGATTACAACAGTAGACTGACGGAATANCCAGAAACAGACTGGCTTCAAAACAGTGCCAGTTTCAACCCGAACAAGTGAGTATTAAAAAAACATGATATTTTGGCCAAATTTCAAACTTTTGCCAAAAACACAGTTGTGTAATGATTTCAAGTTTTATGGTGTTAAAAGGTGTCCTAGTGGCCCTAGATTATGCGCGTGAAAAGAAAACGTGGCTATGAAAAATATTCATTGAGATATGCCGGAAAATTAGCTGGGCATTTATTATTGACTAAGGGTGTACATGTACTTCGAGATTCACCACTAATAATACGACTCGCTCATCTTGCTTGTCTCACTTACTTCTTTGCACACTTTTTGCAGCACACCTTAGCGTTCGCATTACACATCCATGAACCTGGCGTAAATTCCGGTTTTGAACACCAACCTGCCTTATCTCCGTATGGACAATCTGTAAAAACAATGGGTGAAAACATTCTCGTTTTTACTAAAAACATGGGCTAATCCTTTTCGAAATACGTTATAACCTACTGGTGTTGCACCGATTTTCTCTACTTCTAGCTCAGCTTTTTTTCAGCTCGACACAACTGGGCCTAACCTAACTCACGGGCTGACAGACAATAGTGAGTGCCATTAGTGTAATGAATAAGGGGTGCGTGACAGCAAGTGTGTAAAAGAATTTATCTCAGTTTATATGCGCCGACTCCGCAATATTTCGCCCCTCGACAGCGGTGTTTCACAGGCCTTACGCAACCACGATGAATGTCACCACTTGCTGTATTTAGCAACATGCCGGGGCAAATTGATATGTGCTTCTTGTTGCATTGTGCATCAATAAAGAATATTACATGTAGGCTATGCCTATAGTGGTTGTATACCTTTCCTCTTGGGGAAACACTTGAACTTACCTGGGTGTGCTGGGTCCTTCAAGGGAGGGCAAGTCTTACAGCAGTATTTCTCATAGGAATTGCAGTATCCAACATATTGATGTGCTTTAGAACAGTCCATCTGGTCACCGTACGGGCAGCCTACACGAAAAGAAGCATTGGAAAGGTATTACGATGGTGCTTCGTCCATTAAAGGAGTTAGACGCCGAAGTTGTACACTCACTCACTGGTTCTCTATCCACGGACGCCTGCGGTGCTGCCACCTATTGTCGGTGATATGTACTGACGTGAATATCGTGAGTGAGTTGCATCGGACCGGGAACCAGTCTAACGATCACGGGTGCTGCCACCTGCACGAAGGAATAAAACTAGTTTGCCGACCATATTTGTAAACAAACCAGCTTGTTTACAACTTCGGCGTCTAACTCCTTTAAGTGAGGTTTCGCAAATCTCGCGACGCACGAAGTACGAAATTGGACTTCATTTCATGACGTAATGTATTTCAGGAGATGGTTGGTACCACAAGTGTTGCAAGAGCGTCTTTTAGCGTAGATCGTTAGACCGATCGACTTACGTTGTACTAGTATATTAAGGCCGTTTATTTTTTATTAGTTGGTTTACGCAATAAAATCCTGAAAGGCTGAGGCAGGAGGGAGGAAAAAAATTAAAATAAAGATCCTTCAGCTCAGCTTTTTTCAAATAAGTCCTGAAAGGCTGAGGCAGGAGGGAGGAAAAATTTTTTTAAAATATCCTTCAGCTCAGTTTTTTAAAAATAAAACCGGATAGATTGCCAAAAAAACCATGATTTTATTTTTTTCCTGTGTGGGGTTACAATAGAGGGTCGGAGGAAATAAAAAAAGAAGAAACATTTCAACTTTATTTTTTTCCTGAAATCAGGATATCCAACGTCGGCGGTTTCGTAAACCAACTATTTAAAAAAAGGCCTAAACTTTGACATTTATAATCTTTCTTATCTACGAAGTGGGAATTTAAAAATTCAAGATGCACCATAACTCTTGGTCTTTCGTGTTTACACTCGGCCCCAGTGTGTATCCGACGTCCCGGTCTCTTCTACCGAAAGGGGTGAGCCCGTAGCGTCTGGCTAAGCGAGACTATTTCGTGTTATGCTAAAAGACGCACTGGCAGCAGGGACATTTGTGGTACCAACCATCTCCAGAAATAGGTCCTGGGAACGAAGTTGAATTTCGTATTTGAATTTTCGTACTTCGTGTTTCGTCAGATTTGCGAAACCTCGCTATCAACCGCTTTTGTAAAGTACAGCGTGTGTAATGTACAACGTTAGCGCTGACACTCATCGTAAGTAAAGTGCCCGGACTACCCAGCACCGAGACCGCCTTACTTGGATTGGACAGGTTTTTCGCAGCAGGGCAGGACCAGCAGCAGTCTGCTTCATATTGCTTATAGTAGCAATATCCGGCCATGGCATTATTCGGCTTGATCTTTAAACACCAGCGAGCCTTGTCTCCGTAGGGGCAGTCTGAAAGCACAGGATTGAAAACGAATGAGACAGANTTTGCATTTCTCTTGACCACCACCGTGGCGTGGTGGTCTTTTTTTAGTGCTCGGATCTCCAGTTTTTGTTCATGCAGTTCAGCTTTAAGGCCCGTATGCACAGACGTTCCTCCACTCACACTTGAGTGTGAGGTCGACCTTTACCTATTGTTTGCAGGGTAGAATACAAAAGATTAAGGTCGACCTCACACTCAAGTGTGAGTGGAGGAACGTCTGTGCATACGGGCCTAAGTGGTTGACCCTGGACTGACCCATAGCTTCTGTCAAGTATGCCGTGTATAATGTACGTGTAAAACGTTAGCTCTGACAGGTTAGCCCTGAATACCCAGCACCGAGACCGCCTTACTTGGATTGGACGGGTTTTTCACAGCAGGGCAGGCCTTGCAGCAATCTGCTTCATATTTCTTGTCGTAGCAATAGGTGGCCATGTCATTATTCGGCTCGATCTTTGAACACCAGCCAGCCTTGTCTCCGTAGGGGCAGTCTGAAAGCAGAGGATTGAAAACGAACCGGAAAGTAAGTTCCCCTTCGTGACTGTAAAGACTTTGACTATCACTACTGGCGAAGAGTGCTCTAAAATATGCTAATTATGGTTTCCGATCTCAAGATCGGAACCATATAGTGTTTGGTCGTGGTGTCTGTCTGTGTGTGTGTGTGTGTCTGTCTGTCTGTCTGTCTGTCTGTCTGTCTGTTCAGTCTGTCACACCTGTAACTTTGTTCCTGCAAGAGCTACAGACCTGGAAATGTGACCTACCCCCGGGTTTCATGACCNCGGCCATTTTGTGATTGCCTCATCTCTGTTGTATCCTCGCGAGAGGAAATTTAGGAAGGAATCACAAGAAAGTTAGTCTTCGAATCGTACATGTACGTACCAGGTTTTGATTTGTCCTTCAAATCAGCGCAGGATTTGCAACATGTCGTCAAGTAGCTTTTATAGTAGCAATAAGATGGATCAGTTTTCACCTTTTCACACCACCCGGCTTTGTCTCCGTAATGACAACCTGTAAGAGTGAGGAATTTTAAAAAAGATCAGCAAAAGAAAATGTGACATTGGTTAATGTGATATTGAGTCACAGAACAGCTACCTCATCGTCAAAGTTTGTAAACGAAGACAAGAACTCGTCACGGCGATGTTTTTGTATGCGCTCTGAATTATTGTATAAATTAATATAATAGTCGGGTCAAAATACGAAAAAATGGCCGAACCTCTAACAAACTGCAACAAGATGACATTGTAAATGTCGTATGGTTCCCGATGTACAGGTACATGAATGATACATTGATAGAGATCAAGGTACGTTGATAGAGATGGTTCCTTCAAATCAGCGCAGGATTTGCAACATGTCGTCAAGTAGCTTTTATAGTAGCAATAAGATGGATCAGTTTTCACCTTTTCACACCACCCAGCTTTGTCTCCGTAATGACAACCTGTAAGAGTGAGGAATTTAAAAAAAGATCAGCAAAAGAAAATGTGACATTGGTTAATGTGATATTGAGTCACAGAACAGCTACAACCGTACCCCATCGTCAAAGTTTGTAAACGAAGACAAGAACTCGTCCCGGCGATGTTTTTGTATGCGCTCTGAATTATTGTATAAATTAATATATTCGGGTCAAAATACGAAAAAATGGCCGAACCTCTAACAAACTGCAATAAAAGGTTTTTTGACGGTTTCTTGTTCCATTGAATATGGGGAATAAAATCCCGATAGCATGGTCTACATGTAAAAGCGTCTTGAGTGCATGGTCATTCAAAAACCGGAAAATTCAGTTGTTCAATGCTTACCTTCTGGGGCATCGGTCAGTTTATGAGCCGGGCATGATTTGCAGCACTGTTTCTCATAGTGATAGCATCCATTCAGTTGCTCTTTAACCATTTGGGCACAAGTCTTGCCACTTAGTAGTAGAGCACTGTCACCGAACATACATTTCGCTAAAACGAGAATCATTTGATCATAAGTATGACAGCGTACAATTAAGGATTCGTGTAGTTTTATTTCGTATATCGTGCAATCGAGTTGTTGTTGAACAACGACACAATTCGCGAGTCGCTCTTTCCTCGAGTTTCAAAGGGACGATCAGACCTACCTGGAGCCGATGGGGCCTTCTCGTCGTACACACAATCACCTTCAAAACACCACTGAAAACAAATCACAGGCTCATTGCAGCTGTAAACTACAAGTTATACTATTGTCTCCTGTTCTCCAAAAAGTTGGAGAAACTTCACTTGTAGCGACAGAATCTACAGACATGCACATTTAAGATTCTGAGCGTGAAAAGTCACAATTTCAAAGAAAGCAGCTTTATCAGCATTGGCCTTGGTTTGGAACCAGCTGGATTGTGGTGATGTTCTCTCGATAATGCATGGTGTACATGTAGGCCGGCATTTCCGACAACTCCTGGCCCCGTATTCATAAAGCTACTTAAGTCTAAGTATGATACTTATCTTTTGTGTTGAACAAAGGATAAGTGTCATACTTAGACTTAAGTAGTTTTATGAATACGGGGCCTGAAGACCAATAAAGGGTCTTTTGAATCGTCCTTTTAATAGACCAATTGTTGATTACGCATTGTTTGGTGTGACGGATTTGGATTTTCTGATTGGATCAGATGTAATCCACTAACCTTTTTGTTCCCGCACGTTGTTCCACGAAGAGCAGCCCCGTTAGTCCACGCATATGTTGGAGTAGAGGGTTTCCAACACCTAATTTTTCTACATATGGATTCTTTGTCGAATGTATCTCCCTGAAGGTCAAAGAAAGGAAGACTATTGACAAGTTCATCAAGTGGTACCACCTTACTTAACAGATTAGGGCTTACTTTAGTCTCGGTATTTTTCATCAGTTGACACATGGACCACATTTCAGAAAAAATAGAGGCCCGTATTCTAAAAGCCTCCTTAACTCTGAGGTCCACTTTAAGCTTTTGTATCCTGCCCAGCAACCAATAGCTATAAAGGTCAACCTTAGAGTTAAGGAAGCTTCTAGAATACGGCCCAGAGAGTTTTCGCAAAGCCCCCGAAACATTTATGCTAACGCCAATCCCATTGTTCGATACCACGAAGGGAGCAGCGAACAATAGGATAGACGATCGCGTCGGCGTTTCGGGGGCTTTGCGAAAACTCTCTGCTTGTAGCTGTTGAAGGAGATAAGATACGAAGGCGTGACAGACGGACACACACACACACAGATACACAGATACACACACAGACACCATGACCAATGACCAAAAACAATATGGTTCCCGATCTTAGTGATCGGGAACCATAATAAAAGGTTTTTTGACGGTTTCTTGTTCCATTGAATATGGGGAATAAAATCCCGATAGCATGGTCTACATGTAAAAGCGTCTTGAGTGCATGGTCATTCAAAAACCGGAAAATTCAGTTGTTCAATGCCTACCTTCTGGGGCATCGGTCAGTTTATGAGCCGGGCATGATTTGCAGCACTGTTTCTCATAGTGATAGCATCCATTCAGTTGCTCTTTAACCATTTGGGCACAAGTCTTGCCACTTAGTAGTAGAGCACTGTCACCGAACATACAGTTCGCTAAAACGAGAATCATTTGATCATAAGTATGACAGCGTACAAGGATTCGTGTACCGGGTAGTTTTATTTCGTATATCGTGCAATCGAGTTGTTGTTGAACAACGACACAATTCGCGAGTCGCTCTTTCCTCCTCGCCTCGAGTTTCAAAGGGACGATCAGACCTACCTGGAGCCGATGGAGCCTTCTCGTCGTACACACAATCACCTTCAAAACACCACTGAAAACAAATCACAGGCTCATTTACAGCTGTAAACTACAAGTTATACTATTGTCTCCAGACCTGTTCTCCAAAAAGTTGGAGAAACTTCAATGTAGCGACAGAATCTACAGACATGCACATTCTGAGCGTGAAAAGTCACAATTTCAAAGAAAGCAGCTTTATCAGAGCATTGGCCTTGGTTTGGAACCAGCTGGATTATGGTGATGTTCTCTCGATAATGCATGGTGTACATGTAGGCCTGCATTTCCGACAACTCCTGAAGACCAATAAAGGGTCTTTTGAAGCGTGCTTTGAATAGACCAATTGTTGATTACGCATTGTTTGGTGTGACGGATTTGGATTTTCTGATTGGATCAGATGTAATCCACTAACCTTTTTGTTCCCGCACGTTGTTCCACGAAGAGCAGCCCCGTTAGTCCACGCATATGTTGGAGTGGAGGGTTTCCAACACCTAATTTTTCTACATATGGATTCTTTGTCGAATGTATCTCCCTGAAGGTCAAAGAAAGGAAGACTATAGGACATTGACAAGTTCATCAAGTGGTACCACCTTACTTAACAGATTAGGGCTTACTTTAGTGTCGGTATTTTTCATCAGTTGACACATGGACCACATTTCAGAAAAAATACAGGCCCGTATTCTAAAAGCCTCCTTAACTCTGAGGTCCACTTTAACCTTTTGTAGAGTCCTGCCCAGCAAACAATAGCTAAAGGTCAACCTTAGAGTTAAGGAAGCTTCTAGAATACGGCCCAGAGAGTTTTCGCAAAGCCCCCGAAACGTTTATGCTAACACCAATCCCATTGTTCGATACCACGAAGGGAGCAGCGAACAATAGGATAGACGATCGCGTCGGCGTTTCGGGGGCTTTGCGAAAACTCTCTGCTGTTTCAGCACAACCGTAAAGCGAAAGTTCTATTCAATTTGCTTACACCCTGGTTCTTTGCTCCAGGGCCGAATGTCCAGACACACTGTTCGTCGATTCCCCACACCTGACCTGGAGGTTTCACTTCTGGTCCTGCTGACGAGGCTGCATTTTTCAAGCAGTTGTTTCCTTTGCTGTGATAGTAGAAATGTAAACGATTACTCTCCACTCCCACAAATGAGATCATTAAATTTCAGATTGTGACTTGGATGTTTGCTTAAAACTGGACTTGGACGTCACACATTCCGTGTAATATTCAACACATGCTATGAGTAAAGGAAGCGAAATGAACAGGGATTTCAACGGGACGAAACGTATCTCTGCTACAGATTATTTAGTGGCTTGTAAAGTTTGGTGTGTTCAAAATTGGGACGGGTTCTGGGCTTTTTTACTCTTGAAGACATCAACGTTTTGACGTTTCCTTACTCATTCAACTCTTTGATGGTGGCTCGAAACTGTGCGATAGAACATGGCGAAAAATTATACGGGTGCTTTCGCGTTGCTTCCGTCGCTGAGCTGCCCCCCATTATGTATGAGCTGTTCTTACAATCGTTACCAGAACCATCATGAGAACTCCCAAGGCTGAAATGATAATAACATGTTTTTTGAATGATATAATCAACCGACAAGCAGCAACTTCCAATTGCAATTCGAGTTACATGTAGCTATTTCAGTGAGCTATTAGCTTAAAGTGTGCACGTAGTTTCTTGCTCATGAACAGGAGATACGGAAGGAGATCCGATCACAGGGCCTATGGTTTTCAGGTACATGTATTTGATTTAATTAATGGAGGGCCAAGTGAAGTATGATTCAGAAAGCATATATGGCGGCCTAAACTTGTGAACTGTTCAAAAATCCTGCATATTATAACAAGGTGTTACCGAATTACCACCTACTTATGCCCTAGTTCATGTGAGGCCACGCCAACACTTCCGAATTTTCCAAAGTCTTCAACGATAGAAATAGGGTATAATTCCGAGCAGATTGTCCCCACATATGCAAGACCTAGAAATATAGATCACACATGTCACAGCTTGCACCGTTCTGAACTAGATGTATAGCAAATTCATTTAGCTAGGGTCATTTCCTGGCTCACTCATGATGTAGCCATAATCTAGGAGAAACAAATCGTTAATGTCACTGGGAAGGAAACGACGAGCAGTCCCGCCTTACCTCCGAGATTCTTCTTTCCTTCCTTTGTCAGCAAATCGTATCTAGGTAACGATAACAAATCAATCAGTCAGAGAAATGGATAAAATTCCTCGTCTCAGTTTTCTTTGTAAAAGAAGCATTCGGATTCTAAAATCATTCGAGCCAATACTCCCATCTCCACCTTGAGCCCCGGAAGTTAGCAGGATGTCCCTTTTCAAATTCTATACCAGTCTGGCGCACACCAAAATAGGCCACCATGTATTATTCCCTACGAGTAAGGTGCTGACGCCGAAGTTGTAAACACTCACTCACTGGTTCTCTATCCACGGACGCCTGCGGTGCTGCCACCTATTGTCGGTGATATGTACTGACGTGAATATCGTGAGTGAGTTGCATCGGACCGGGAACCAGTCTAACGATCACGGGTGCTGCCACCTGCACGAAGGAATAAAACTAGTTTGCCGACCATATTTGTAAACAAACCAGCTTGTTTACAACTTCGGCGTCTAACTCCTTTAAG
>NMRB01000170.1:505695-563185 GCA_002633025.1 Notospermus geniculatus
GACGCCGAAGTTGTAAACACTCACTCACTGGTTCTCTATCCACGGACGCCTGCGGTGCTGCCACCTATTGTCGGTGATATGTACTGACGTGAATATCGTGAGTGAGTTGCATCGGACCGGGAACCAGTCTAACGATCACGGGTGCTGCCACCTGCACGAAGGAATAAAACTAGTTTGCCGACCATATTTGTAAACAAACCAGCTTGTTTACAACTTCGGCGTCTAACTCCTTTAAGGTGGAGATGGGTGTATGCCCTCAGAACAAGGCGTTTGTTGCGTTCTGACGGCTGTTTCACAGCTGATCACTGTAGACAAGGCACAAGAAAGGCACTTAGATCTATGTATCCTTATATAAGAATTGTATGACTTCTGCACATTAACCTTTAGGCGACCTGATTTGTCCATTGCCGTTCCGAACGTACATCGTGTCATATCAGTTGATCTATAGCTGTTTCCCAAGTGCTCCCTGCGAACGTACACATGTAGGGCATAATCATTTTGTCAGCGTCACATCCTCTTGCCCAACCAAGGCTTCCTGTCACTCCTACTATCGCTCCATCCACCCTTGCCGACCACCGTAGCATTTATCGCTCGCATTTGCGGCCCATGAGCGTGGCGGCTGAAGCAGCCAAACTTTACTGAAAGCGCGGTTTATGACGAAGAAAGGAACATTGTGAGGTTTGGATCGATGAAAATCTCAAAATGAAGAATAATCTAATACAATGTACGTTATAATGCATGTTTTATTCACAAAACATTGGATTACACGCATTTATCATTGACAGCAGTGGGGGGGGGGGGGTCCATGGAACGACCTGTCTGCGAGCAGGATGACAAACGGTGGTCGTAAGGGTGAAGGGAGCGTAGTTCGAAGGGCGGAGTGACCGGAGGCCTTGATTAGTCAAGATGCGTCACATCTAGTAACGAAATCGCTTCTCTGGTGAGTTTAAGTTAATTTATTGATCTGTTGATGAAATGGTGTTACTTACCCACTGATAAGCATGGCATGATCATGTTTCGGGCAACAACGGAGTTTTTCTTGCCGCCATGTCCTGAATGCACTTAATGAATTCCCTGCTTGTAGGTCGCCATTAGTTGCGTAATCTGAAGTTACGGCTGATTTGGAAGCGGACTAAGCGAAGAGAAAAATACAATCACATAAAGTTCTACGGTATTTTTTAGCCTGTTAATTGAAGAACTTTGATTTTGAAGTTTTGTTCGACTTTCTCCTCACTGCAGTTTCTGGTATTTCGTACATGTACATGTATACGGCAAGGAATACGGCAAGTAATATTCAGAATGACCCCAAGTGTGCATGGGTTGGTTGGTGCAGTGCATTACCTCAGGTACGTAGGGCCACAGGGTCCCATTAAGATCTCGGTCTGCTTGTTATCGAAGTACTGATATATTGTATATTGACATCCGGGAAGGTTCGTTAATTACTTACATCAAGAAAGAAAAAGCCCGAAACTTTCACGGTTATTTTGAAATCAGACTTGATGTTTGCAAAACGAAGATCCATCTGCAAAGAAATTGTACTTTCGTGTCTGAAAGATGATACTGCACACCTACCGGTATTTCAAAAAGCAGCTTGCCGTTCCCCCCTACCCCGGAAAATGAAGCTGGTGATCAATATTCAGCAAATATTGAGTGTGACAAAATCCTTCTGACACTGAGAGCTTATTGAATGACATTTGGGGCTCATAGCTGTGACTTCTCTATACAGAAGTCTCTCTTGTTGACAAATGACGTCATTTGTCTCAAATCCTACGAACGTACCCCTACAACCAATAGAGCGTAGTATTCCTTAGCTTTTTCGACTGATGAAAATCTGAAAGAAAGATAAACCCACTTCTAAATTTACTTTTACTGCTGAGTGGCGATTGTTCCACCTAAAGCAGGTTCCGCACAATTTCCATCTCAGTCTTCAGAACATGTTACCAAACTCACCAAAATGGACTGACCGTCATCAGAACATACTTTTAGTAGTTTCCCATTTCCAACTTGTCGAAGCATTTCACCCTTTACTCTGAGCCATGTTGGTTACCCACCTTTTATAAGCCTCGTAATCAACGACAGGCAATAGCTCGACTGTGTAAAGGGGTTTATCAGCGCGTGCCTCGATGGTGATGTTGGGTTCCGATCTTCTGTCGACGATGTCAAGTCCGGATCGCTTGGCCGCTGATGACTGCTCGGTATAAACGGGACCTACAGTAGAGCGAAGACAACAGGAAACGAAAATCTGGTGGTAAAGGCAATTAGAAAGCAGCATGGGCAGCAATGAAGCTGTGGTCAGGAATAAGATACTGAAGTTTCGCCACATTATAAAAGATACATAGAACAGTTAGTAGTCCAACTTGCAAGCCAGGAACGGCTTGTGGATTTCACATGACCGACTACTCGCCGGCGTTGCTATCAGAATCAGGTCTTGGATATCTACCGTCATCAATATGACTTTCTATCTTTCTCCTGACCATAGTATGCTCCATTTCTCCATCAACGGCTCGCTTTCTCGATGCATCGTTTTCCTCGACGACTGGTTCCACGAGGATCTCATGGTCTCCGTCATTAAGAATGCCACGCTGAAATTAACGAATCTTTGATGATGCAGTGAGATTTGCGCCACATGCTTGTCCCCAAGAATGAAGGACGAATCTGTGAAAATTCATATAAGTGTAACTAAGGGTGTGGTGTGCCTCAGGCTATTTGTGTTTAATTGAATTGATGTATTCTTACCATGCTCCTCCTGTATAAGCCACTTTCGGTTCGTTCACTTTTCACAAGGAAGGCTCCTCCGTTTTCAACATCGTGGTATGCTTTCGAATCCTGAAGAAGAGAATGAGTTTTGAATATTAAACAAATCACTATCGAACCGCGTGGAAAATATTGGCCGACGGAAATGAGATAATGCAGAAGATGGTCACTTCACGAACAAATTTTGGCCGCATCTGCCGGATATTGGTCCAGGAGTTACATTGATGGGATTGATTCATATTTGAACTCGTCAATTGGTTTTGCCTGATCTATTTGGATTCATCTGTAGAATCAGGCCCTCTCACAAAGGCCTGGGTCCGGTTGCACAGAAGTTGAAAAGATAAAAGTCTGTTAATTTAACTTTTCCTGTTAAAATCCCTAACTTGTTGTCAACTAACAAAACTAAAATTTTGGGATAAGTTAACACCAAGATAAACTAACAGTGATTTTTAACTTTTGTGCAACCGGCCCCAGATTAATTGAGACACATCGACATCAGCCTGTACTACACAGTGCTTCATATGACAGCGAGCAATTCTACGGACAGATCAGAAAACGGGTGTGGAAAAAAATCTTCCTATCGGTCATTGCAGACACAATCGCCATACTTACCAAATCTCGAACGTACAGCCTTTTCGCTTTCCCATTATTATCAGTCGTGTATACTGGCGCATCCAGATTCAAACTGTCCCGCCGACGTAGATTCAAAACTTTCGACTCGCCGCTTCGGGTATTCAGTTGGATATTGAGCTCCTGTGGATGCTCCTCGGTAACAGGTCCAAGATCACGAATAGACACCCGGTCATCCCCTGAAGTCAAGTGGAATGATTCTAAATGTAGATATTCTCGTCCGTCCAAATGCTTCACTCGCAGGTGTAGTCAGTATCAGCGGCTATCGTCGGTCGGAGTCGGATTTTATATCGCAAAAAATGTCATCATCTATGACATCATTTTTGAAATTTCGAAACACAGACCAGAAGAATATTTTGTGTATCAGGCATTGTTTAATAGGTGTTGTGTGCGTCAGTGCATGGAGACGAACTGGTGTTTTAGGCCAAGAATTACGTGTACAGGTGTGAAGGGAAAGAATGTCCTAGGAAAAACTGTCCGGGGAACAAAACATTCTATTGTTACATTCTAATCTCTGACAATTGGTTTCTATACCCATGCCGCTTAATCCGTCATTCAACAATAGAAGTGGACACTTTTTACAGGGGGACACTATTTACTGCTACACCGGTATTGAAGACATTGAGATTGCCAAACAGGAGAAGACAATATGATTTGAAAAGGACATTGCATTTTCTGCACACAACAAAAACCATCATCGATTTGCCCTAAAAAGCAAGATATTCGGAAAGAAGATACATGTACAGTCATAAACTGTTACGGTGCAAAAATAATTGGGACTCGGCATGGAATTCACCAGTAAAGTGATTGAAAATAAGTTAGACTCACCAAACTGACGACCGAAAGTGGTCACGAACAGCGTACAGAGAATAACTACGATCTTCATGATGAAGTAATGCCAAGTAATGATTGATGAGGGGGAGTGGAGACAAGCTTTATAAGTCTGATCGTGTCTTCAGTTGGGATGTAACCTTGTGATGCAAATGCAACATAAAAGTTCAAGGGTCGTTACCGATTGGCTCCCTAGGAACGATATTGTGATCATCCTTCGGCAAATGAGAAGGTAAACACATTTGAATTTGAATATTTGATTACTCGGGATATGCAGCCAGCTGCTGGTTCATGTTAGCTCACCTTCATTAGAATTTAATGACGAGAGCTTTGTTAACATCCGGCACAAGGTCGTGTAAGCAACAATTTCGATTCGATTAGTTCCTGAACTGACCAAAACACTTACTGGTAAAGGGAATATTTCTGCTATTGACAATAGTTCACCTCAAGCACCTAACAAGCATCGCATTATTCCCATCCCGGGTTTCCATATTAAACCGTCTGAATCAACTGCATCCACCATCCCCTGGGCAATTGAAAAATGTCGGTAAACAAGAACAAGAAAGACTATTGATTTGCGACATTCTTCTTTAGATGTAGTTTGTTGGCGTGGGATAATTCTATTTGCCCAGTTGTGTGTGTTGACTAATTTCAAGTCTATTCTGTACACAATGAAGTGAAGGAAACTATGAGAAAGGCATACCGTTGGTAAAAATCATAAATTTCTAAATTTAAGATTTTTCAAATTTTACCAGCGATTTATGGTATCAGGGCTGTCATTGTTCGTGGTTATCTTGAGTGTCGCCACGACCAACACATCAGAAACATCGATACTGGCTTTTTACCTCTCAGTCTGTAGCCTTGTGGGCTGGAGGGTATTGGCAGAACGCAGGGGATCCGTCTGGCCGGTCGGCCGGCCGGCCGTCTGTCGGTCCATCCATCCGGCGTCAACGTTTCCATTTCTGCGCAATATCTGACGAACACAGACTGGGTTCACCTAAAGGATGATTTCTTTCGAAAAGGAATAAAGTATAAAGTAGTCTGTAAGTGGTAACAGGCCCTGCAAAGAGTGCCACATTATTTTCCCGTTTCTCAATGCTTCCCCGGATTGTGTTGGCAATGACACGAAGAGAGCACCGAACAAAAGGATGTTTTGTCTACACCCAAGACTACACCTGAAAACAGGCATTATTTTATCCTCACGAACATGTTGCACTTGAACATGCGAGCCTTTTGAAATCGAAGTTGGCGCCCATAAGTCAAATCAATACCTCAAGTATATTACAACTTTAACATGTTTCATGTGCCGACGTCTGAATCAACTGCATTCCGTATCAGCATTGTTAACTGAACAATCCAAGTACGGTATTAAACAGAAGTAGGGCATTATCAGCTGATTTCCTTTGTTGGCATTTTACACCGTGTAAATGGCGTACCCTTCAATTGGTATTGAATAACCTCACCCTGCGTTCATTCTATAGGCCTACACTCCTGACAGCTGAATAGGCAGTTGGACACCTCTAGGCTACCCTTCATGATTGAGAGATGGATGGTGAGGCTATTCCAGCCACAACCGCAGGGCCTACTTCTGAAATTTCCTGACTTGCTATGTACATGTAGATGTACATAGCTTCTTGGATCGTGCATGTACGTTACAAATTTCGGCCTGATGTTTGGTCCATTCTAAAATATTAAATGAATGGTGACTGAGAAGGGCCGTAGCTCTGCTTGGGACGAATAAAGAAGTTAAACGTTGAAGTTTTGGGTTTATGATGATATCAACCACGGAAGAGGTGTAATCCAACTTCACTTTAACCTCGTTCTGTCTTGGAACCTTTCAATAGAACTTAGAGGAGCTGGGGCTTGTTTCATAAAGTGACATTAAGCTAATGGTACCATTAATTCAATGCATTCTCCATTTGGTTAAAGGTACCATTCGCTTAAAGTCACTTTATGAGGCCTACACCTGGATGGAATGTGGCAAGGTCGGCAAAGAGATCTGGATTCAAACCTCGGAACCCATGACAGCTGGCCAGAGACCCGAGCACTAGTCCACCGTGGCGCCATCGGGAAGGCCGACTCGCACCTGGTTATATTCATCTGATCGCTGATTGGACGGACCTACTGTGTGTTGGCTTTATTTCCATTGTTATTGGTCGATCGATGGCAGAATGTTCAAATGAAAACATTCATTCAAAGCTAATATGCTAGGCGTAGGCGTATATACATGTAGGTTCCGAATATCTATACACAGTAATAAAAAACACAAGAAGTATGCTGCATCGCGTTTATTCCTACTTGAAATTACACATAACTGCTTCGGAACATTGGCATAAAGAAACGCTTTGTATTGTTCACACTTTGCCGACAAAGTACATTGTGTATTTCATTTCTTATTCTTAAAGGAGCTCGACGTCCAAGTTGTAAACAAACTGGTTTGTTTACAAACAGTGGCCAGCAAACTAGTTTTATTCCTTCGTGAAGGTGGCAGCACCAGTAGCGCCCCGTGATCGTTAAACTGGTGCCCGGTCCAATGCAACTCATTCACGATATTCACGTCAGTTCATATCACCGACAATAGGTGGCAGCACCGCAGGCGTCGCGTGGATAGAGAACCAGTGAGTGAGTGTTTACAACTTGGACGTCCAGCTCCTTTAATTCTATTCTTGGAAGTTGTAGTCCCTTTGAACAACTAGTCCTAATCTAATTTCCTCCCGGCCCGGGCTGTTTATCCTTCCTGGTCTTCACCTGTGAGTAGAAAACAAAATAAAAAGTCACCTTTAATTGCACATTTAATGTATTTTCCAGTGATTTGTTTCCCCCAGTTGTTTGCCTCAGCAGCAACAAGCCGGACATCATCTCACAACCTATGTTACAAAACAACAACGACGTCTGTAATCTTTCATCAGCAAAGAGGCTCAACTCAGATCATGGTTTACTTATCAATCCTACATACCTATTCACACTCAGGTACATCACACGTTTCCCATTTCATGCTCTTGTCGATATAACACCAAAGAGTATCGTCAAGATCCGGATTCCTGCAGTAATTCTTCGCATCAGCGAAAGTCTCTTCAGGCATGTTCTTTGCCGTGTTTATTCGTGATTGTTTGGTCCAATCGATACAAGTGCGTCCATTTTTGGTCCTACTCAGCGTCCCAGCGTAATCGATTCCTCGAGTGCCCTTGTCGTGGCATTTGGCCTTGCCTAAAATTTGGGGATTGAAGGAGAAACGATGCATTCAAGTATACACAATATTAAGGACTGATCTAAATGTCTTGTGTATTGTACATCGTGCAGTGTTAGGAAACTGCCAATGGTGAACAAACTGATGTTCGTTATATAACTTAATTTACTAGTTTACACCAAAACAGATTTTTGTTCACATTAGTTCCTAGACAGTTGCCAAAAAATTTACAAGCACGCGTATGATTTTTTGCCAGACGTAACACCCTAAAAGTTTGAACACGTACTGTACTGTACTGGTACTTGCACTTTGCAAGCTGGGAGAATGACTCTGAAATCTTTCTATAGTTCATATGTTTTTTTTTCATGGGAAGTTCGATATTAGCCATGCTTTTCTTTTCGATAACTTTTTTTTCGGTGAGGCAAAACGCGGCAGTGATTGGTCTCGTGGCGTGCACGAACTACTTACACATTGGTATATCGCAGAAATCCCAGCGTTTGTTTTTGTCAGTTGTATAACACCAGGGCCTTTTTTCACTAGTAGATCCAGTGGGGTTTCGGCAGAAATTTTCAGCATCGTCGAGGGTCTTGTCAGGAAGCTCTGATGCACGTACGTTATGGTTGTGAGGTGTCTTGGTGTTCCAGGACTGACAGATGTATTTGCCGACTGTTGTTCGCTTGAATCCCTTGTACTCAGAGCCCTTCTCCGTCAGCCTGCATGTGGTCGGGTTCTTGATTAAAGCTGAAAAAAGGTAAAGCATTTCTAAGATACCGGTAATGTACAAGATGTTCATATCATGCCCAATCCAAGGAGGCCCAACCCTGTCAGCAGATTGAATTTTGTAATACACATACACTGTACAGGCCCCACTACAATTCTTTACAGTCAGGAAAATTCAGGTTCAATTCCAATAACTATACTTTTGGCAGAGAGTTCAAATATCCATACAGAACTGTTTATTGTTGCTTCATTTCTGTGGCTGTCCCAATAGGCCTAACTATGTACATTGTACATGTATGGAAGTCCTCTCCCTCAAAAGGCTGCAGATTCTTCATCTTGAAATACCAGAGCCTGCTATAACTTCGTCTTCGGACAGAGCACCTTTCAAAGTACCTAGTGAGTTTGAGAAACCATACGTTAACGCTAACGCTAATTACGTCAAAATGACGTCACTCCCCGAAGAAATACAGCAGATTCGTTCGATGTGACGTCAAAATGATGTCAATAATGTTAGCGTTAGCGTTAACGTATGGTTTCTTAACCTCACTAACGCTAACGTTATTGACATCATTTTGACGTCACATCGAATGAATCTGTTGTATTTCTTCGGGGAGTGACGTCATTTTGACGTAATTAGCGTTAGCGTTAACACGTATGGTTTCTTAAACTCACTGCCCCTCCATTGTATTCAACGGACACACACCGACGAATGGCATCCGATCCAATGGGTCATATGAATAAAGACTAGCAAATGCTTTTACTTCAGATTTGTACAGCATTGCCTAGTGCATTTGTATTGCAAAATTCAAGTAAAAGCATTTACTAGCCGTTATTCATATGACCCAATATTAGGGCCTATACATGAAGGTCATTTTTCGGGTCATGATTCCTTAGCTTTGTAATATTGATTCCCCACCAAGTGGTAGGAACATTCTTACAGTATATTATTCCAGTGGACAAAGGTGCACGAATCTTTCGAAAGGGAGCCTGCCAACAGGCTGAACACACATTATATTTTAGGCTACTTACGATTGATTCGGCTTGGTTGAGGGGGATTCTTGCCTGTCGAGAGATGAATTACAGTCACTCAGAGTGAAAGCTATGATTCATGTAGCAAGTAGCGTTTGTGCATTTGCTCAATCGTCCAAATAATACTTTGTCAATCCAGGTAGGCCTGCAGTGCATAAACGTATGTACATGTACATGTACCTCACAATAAGACACTTTTCATACCCATGTCTCCATGCGAGTAGGCGGGAGAAATTGACTGAGCCATCCCTTGGCATTAACGAAGCATATCGGTAAAGGAAGAATTAACTGAAGCGCAACGTTGGCATACAAAATGACATGAACGTTTCTGTGGTTTCAGGTGTATGTAACATGTTGATACAAAAAATAAAGTTATACAAACCGAACGGACACTGATTACACAGTTTGGGACATAGGGAAGGATAGTTGGCATACTCGATGCACAGGTCAGCCGAGACGCATGTCTCCGAGGATTCACTGTCTATCTTGGCGCAGTTAACTGAAATAAAGGAACCGTACAACAGTCAGTTAGACAATATTGGGTGCAGCTGGGAGCCACGGCGATCATATAAACCGATAAAAAGGAGTGTCCCATCATTATGCCCCAGTCTCTTGAATAAAATACATGTAGGGGGCCTACAAGGTAAGGATGGAGCAGTGCTGAAAAATGCTTCTACTTTTTGATACAGAGCGATGTCGATTTACATTCGCTATTTTTATTTTTCAAATCTGTGCACACGTGGTACACCACAGTCACACACTCGGACCCGTAATCTAACGAATCGTTAAAATTTTTGTCCAGGTTTTCAATGCAGAAGGAATGAAATGAGTAAAGGTTTACTTACTCTCACAGCGCGGACTGTCTTTAAACCAAGGGAAGTCGGGGCACTTGCACGTGCATGTTGATACATCCAAGGTACCGGTGTTGTAGCATACCGTATTGGGACACACTGAAACAGCAGATTACATCCCAGACCTAGTAAAGCCTGGGTCACAAATGCCACCGGGCGCCGTACGATTTTCCCCACCCAGCGGCTTGCTGTGGATTTTTGAGACTGAAACTCAGATCGATGGGGGGGGGGGGGGGGTCCATGGAAAGACCTGTCTGCGAGCAGGATGACAAACGGTGGTCGTAAGGGTGAAGGGAGCGTAGTTCGAAGGGCGGAGTGACCGGAGGCCTTGATTAGTCAAGATGCGTCACATCTACAAATGTAGTAACGAAATCGCTTCTCTGGTGAGTTTAAGTTAATTTATTGATCTGTTGATGAAATGGTGTTACTTACCCACTGATAAGCATGGCATGATCATGTTTCGGGCAACAACGGAGTTTTTCTTGCCGCCATGTCCTGAATGCACTTAATGAATTGCCTGCTTGTAGGTCGCCATTAGTTGCGTAATCTGAAGTTACGGCTGATTTGGAAGCGGACTAAGCGAAGAGAAAAATACAATCACATAAAGTTCTACGGTATTTTTTAGCCTGTTAATTGAAGAACTTTGATTTTGAAGTTTTGTTCGACTTTCTCCTCACTGCAGTTTCTGGTATTTTGTACATGTATACGGCAAGGAATACGGCAAGTAATATTCAGAATGACCCCAAGTGTGCATGGGTTGGTTGGTGCAGTGCATTACCTCAGGTACGTAGGGCCACAGGGTCCCATTAAGATCTCGGTCTGCTTGTTATCGAAGTACTGATATATTGTATATTGACATCCGGGAAGGTTCGTTAATTACTTACATCAAGAAAGAAAAAGCCCGAAACTTTCACGGTTATTTTGAAATCAGACTTGATGTTTGCAAAACGAAGATCCATCTGCAAAGAAATTGTACTTTCGTGTCTGAAAGATGATACTGCACACCTACCGGTATTTCAAAAAGCAGCTTGCCGTTCCCCCCTACCCCGGAAAATGAAGCTGGTGATCAATATTCAGCAAATATTGAGTGTGACAAAATCCTACTGACACTGAGAGCTTATTGAATGACATTTGGGGCTCATAGCTGTGACTTCTCTATACAGAAGTCTCTCTTGTTGACAAATGACGTCATTTGTCTCAAATCCTACGAACGTACCCCTACAACCAATAGAGCGTAGTATTCCTTAGCTTTTTCGACTGATGAAAATCTGAAAGAAAGATAAACCCACTTCTAAATTTACTTTTACTGCTGAGTGGCGATTGTTCCACCTAAAGCAGGTTCCGCACAATTTCCATCTCAGTCTTCAGAACATGTTACCAAACTCACCAAAATGGACTGACCGACATCAGAACATACTTTTAGTAGTTTCCCATTTCCAACTTGTCGAAGCATTTCACCCTTTACTCTGAGCCATGTTGGTTACCCACCTTTTATAAGCCTCGTAATCAACGACAGGCAATAGCTCGACTGTGTAAAGGGGTTTATCAGCGCGTGCCTCGATGGTGATGTTGGGTTCCGATCTTCTGTCGACGATGTCAAGTCCGGATCGCTTGGCCGCTGATGACTGCTCGGTATAAACGGGACCTACAGTAGAGCGAAGACAACAGGAAACGAAAATCTGGTGGTAAAGGCAATTAGAAAGCAGCATGGGCAGCAATGAAGCTGTGGTCAGGAATAAGATACTGAAGTTTCGCCACATTATAAAAGATACATAGAACAGTTAGTAGTCCAACTTGCAAGCCAGGAACGGCTTGTGGATTTCACATGACCGACTACTCGCCGGCGTTGCTATCAGAATCAGGTCTGTGGCAACTTGGATATCTACCGTCATCAATATGACTTTCTATCTTTCTCCTGACCATAGTATGCTCCATTTCTCCATCAACGGCTCGCTTTCTCGATGCATCGTTTTCCTCGACGACTGGTTCCACGAGGATCTCATGGTCTCTGTCATTAAGAATGCCACGCTGAAATCAACGAATCTTTGATGTAGTGAGATTTGCGCCACATGCTTGTCCCCAAGAATGAAGGACGAATCTGTGAAAATTGACATATAAGTGTAACTAAGGGTGTGGTGTGCCTCAGGCTATTTGTGTTTAATTGAATTGATGTATTCTTACGATGCTCCTCCTGTACAAGCCACTTTCGGTTCGTTCACTTTTCACAAGGAAGGCTCCTCCGTTTTCAACATCGTGGTATGCTTTCGAATCCTGAAGAAGAGAATGAGTTTTGAATATTAAACAAATCACTATCGAACCGCGTGGAAAATATTGGCCGACGGAAATGAGATACTGTAAACCGTGAAATTTTCGCGTGCGTTTTATTTTCGCGATTTTCGCGTTCAAGGGTCAAAACGCGAACATAAATCGCGCGAAAATTACTCTTCTTATTATTCTTTTGAAGCTGAATGGTTCCAATCGCGAATATTTATTCTTCGCGAATTCGTAGATCACCAAAATCGCGAACATTTAGCGTCGCGAAAATAACACGGTTTACAGTAATGCAGAAGATGGTCACTTCACGAACAAATTTTGGCCGCATCTGCCGGATATTGGTCCAGGAGTTACATTGATGGGATTGATTCATATTTGAACTCGTCAATTGGTTTTGCCTGATCTATTTGGATTCGCTCTCACAAAGGCCTGGGTCCGGTTGCACAGAAGTTGAAAAGATAAAAGTCTGTTAATTTAACTTTTCCTGTTAAAATCCCTAACTTGTTGTCAACTAACAAAACTAAAATTTTGGGATAAGTTAACACCAAGATAAACTAAGAGTGATTTTTAACTTTTGTGCAACCGGCCCCAGATTAATTGAGACACATCGACATCAGCCTGTACTACACAGTGCTTCATATGCAACATGACAGCGAGCAATTCTACGGACTAATCAGAAAACGGGTGTGGAAAAAAATCTTCCTATCGGTCATTGCAGACACAATCGCCATACTTACCAAATCTCGAACGTACAGCCTTTTCACTTTCCCATTACTATCAGTCGTGTATACTGGGGCATCCAGATTCATACTGTCCCGCCGACGTAGATTCAAAACTTTCGACTCGCCGCTTCGGGTATTCAGTTGGATATTGAGCTCCTGCGGATGCTCCTCGGTAACAGGTCCAAGATCACGAATAGACACCCGGTCATCCCCTGAAGTCAAGTGGAATGATTCTAAATGTAGACAAGCCTGGTGGCTACAGGGCTCACTAAGTGGAGGGTTTATGAATGGGAGTAACAGAAAATAGATGGACAATTCGAATACTAATTGGTTGTATCACTTTATCATAATCATCATCATCCACATGTCTAGGCCTGCCTATAAGTTCCTATTTTCTCAGGAAGTTGGATTTGACGGTTAATGATTAAATGGATTCTAGCCAAGAAAGTACCCCTCTCCAAACACAGTCAATGACTCATCAATAAAGCAACAGACCCTTTACCGCAGGATATTCAAAAGACAAACAGAAACACACACTCCCTCAAAATTTCTTCGCCGCTGGTCAGATGCTAGTAATAACAATTCACTATACACAGTGATACACATCGCCAAATATAAATAAAAGTGACCTAATTACCGCACGCAAGCTCCATGTAGCGTAATCCGTGCACAAGCGACCAGGTATCGTTTGGCTAGTCTTGCGTTCTCGGGAAAAAATCCGTCGATTCGGTGTTATTTTTCTCCACAACGACGTTATGATCAAATCAAACGGACTGACAACAAAATTTAATGACCACTTGAAGAATTTTTGGACCTAAGTTCCGTACACAATTCAACCCATCTAACTCACGATAGTGCAAATCAAATTCGGCCTATTTTCGTCATCCACAGACCCAACTCATTTCTCATTGCCAGGAAGGAAATCCAGCCTCACGCACGATACGCATCCGCTTTTTCAGCCCACAAAAACCCTAATATCTCAAAAACTATGTAACGTATCAAAATTTCGTTGATCTCAGACAAAACTACATACAATTCACCGAATATATATACCATGATCAATAAGATTGGACAAAACATGGCTCCACAATCGGATGGAAACGAAAAATCAGACACGAAAATAAGGGTCACTTAGGGCCGATTTTATAAACGATGGCTAAGATAACCATCGGGTTTCATCACCTCATAGTTGACAAACTGTTTGCTAACCGAAATAAAATTTTCGATTTTATGAATCGTTGATAGCCAAACATTCTAACAATACAAATGTTTACTTTGATTAATTAACGGTTTCCAGAACAGCCGATGGTTAAACCGAGCTTTATCTTAGCTATCGTTTATAAAATCGGCCCTTAGTGAGCCAATATTCTCGTCCGTCCAAATGCTTCACTCGCAGGTGTAGTCAGTATCAGCGGCTATCGTCGGTCGTAGTCGGATTTTATATCGCAAAAAAATGTAATAATTCAGAATTTCTACCACTCAGGTCAAAAATGAGAGTAGCGTCTATGTATAACAATTGTGTAAATAACTACATGTATAATAGCCTACCCTGTAACAAAAACTAATAAATCGAATGATTACGTGTAGTCAACCAATCGCTTACGAGTTTCTTTGAAGTTTTCTACGAAAGCTACCAATCAATTCCTTTTTTACATTCGATTCATTATATCAGCCAATAGCCTGGGGCCGTATGCATAAAACATCTTAAGTGGAAAATTTCCCTTAAACTATTGTTCCAAACAAAAGATAAGGGAAATTTTACACTTAAAGGAGTTAGACGCCGAAGTTGTAAACACTCACTCACTGGTTCGCTATCCACGGACGCCTGCGGTGCTGCCACCTATTGTCGGTGATATGTACTGACGTGAATATCGTGAGTGAGTTGCATCGGACCGGGAACCAGTCTAACGATCACGGGTGCTGCCACCTGCACGAAGGAATAAAACTAGTTTGCCGACCATATTTGTAAACAAACCAGCTTGTTTACAACTTCGGCGTCTAACTCGTTTAAGATGTTTTATGCATACGGCCCCTGGGGCCGTATTCATAAACGTTCTTAACTTAGTCATGAATAAACGCTAAGTATAATACTTAGCTAGTCATGATACTTATGTTGGTATTCATAAAAGGCCTTAGTGTGACACACAGCTAAGTATGATCCCTAGATTCAGGCATCATGCTTATCATTCAGCGTAAGTTGTTCCCAGTGAATGAAATCACATTTCAATTGTTATTTTGTCATTTTTCTGTGGTTTGGCCGCTCGCCATGGGGTTGTGGTTGACCAATCTTATGCAACTCCTGCCGTGAGGGTGTGTTATACCTGCCATTCTCGGTCAAATGTTTTGATCAAATTTTTTTGACGAAGATTTTGGTCAAACTTTGTAGTTCGTAGCCGCCCGTCGTGCACAGTGGATAATTATATTTCATCAAATCTTATCGAATATGGCTCCCGGTCAGTCTAGATAATGACGGCTGCGGCTGCAATTGCTGCGGCAATGCCATTTTACAGAAAGAAGGAGCAGCGCCCAAAGAAGATTTGGGTTAAACAGACCAAAAGTATCGGTACATTCTCTAAATATGCATACAGTTCGGGTTCGGGTAGTGGAAACCCTGCTTATTAGGCCTTTGCACGTCAAACATGAAAATAAAATACATTTAATTTATGTCTTGACAGCTGTATAGAAATGGCTACTGTGACTCAAATGGTTGGTTAATCGCTCAGAAAAATATCCAACCCCGCCTCTCACGATGCCGTTTTTCTGAATCGTACTAAAATTCATAGGACCGGTTCTGCCAGGAAATCATTTCATCCAATTTTCCGTCGTTCACGATAAAACATTTTGGTCAATTTGGTATGGAGGCGTCGGCGAAGTCTAAACGAAAGGTTAACCTCACGGAGGCAGAAAAGTCCCGTCTCTGCGAAGATTGTGATAGTTATCTCAGGAAAATTTGGTTCAGCGTTGTCGAACAGACAACAACACGAGCCATCTATGGCAAAGAATAACCGTTCCCGATGGATTGCACGTCCTCTCACCAGTTCCTCCTGCGCAGCGAACATCAATGCGGTCATTTCGCACCATTGTCTTCAGCCAAATGAACGATTCCCGACCGCACAGGTCCAACCTACTCAAAGTTAAGACACCTCGGGAGGTGTCTTAGATTTGAGTGTGATTTTGAGCATGATACTTAGGATAAGTAGTTTATTGAATACCACTTGTTCAGGACGATTCGCCTAAGTAAGAAGTTGAGTGTCATACTTTGACTTAAGTACGTTTATGAATACGGACCCAGAAGAATATTTTGTGTATGAGGCATTGTTTAATAGGTGTTGTGTGCGTCAGTGCATGGAGACGAACTGCGACCTTATTCACAAAGCTCCCGTAACTTTAAGGGTACGCAAATCCTTTTTCAGGCTGATAGTGAACAATAGGTTGTCCGCAAAAGGACAATGGTTTGCGCACTCCCCTAAGTTACGGGAGCTTCGTGAATAAGGTCCCCTGGGTGTTTTAGGCCAAGAATTACGTGTACCGGTATTGAAGACATTGAGATTGTCAAACAGCAGAAGACAATATGATTTGAAAAGGACATTGCATTTTCTGCACACAACAAAAACCATCATCGATTTGCCCTAAAAAGCAAGATATTCGGAAAGGAGATACAGTCATAAACTGTTACGGTGCAAAAATAATTGGGACTCGGCATGGAATTCACCAGTAAAGTGATTGAAAATAAGTTAGACTCACCAAACTGACGACCGAAAGTGGTCACGAACAGCGTACAGAGAATAACTACGATCTTCATGATGAAGTAATGCCAAGTAATGATTGATGAGGGGGAGTGGAGACAAGCTTTATAAGTCTGATCGTGTCTTCAGTTGGGATGTAACCTTGTGATGCAAATGCAACATAAAAGTTCAAGGGTCGTTACCGATTGGCTCCCTAGGGACCATATTGTGATCATCCTTCGGCAAATGAGAAGGTAAACACATTTGAATTTGAATATTTGATTATTCTACTCGGGATATGCAGCCAGCTGCTGGTTCATGTTAACTCACCTTCATTAGAATTTAATGACGAGAGCTTTGTTAACATCCGGCACAAGGTCGTGTAAGCAACAATTTCGATTCGATTAGTTCCTGAACTGACCAAAACACTTACTGGTAAAGGGAATATTTCTGCTATTGACAATAGTTCACCTCAAGCACCTAAACAAGCATCGCATTATTCCCATCCCGGGTTTCCATATTAAACCGTCTGAATCAACTGCATCCACCATCCCCTGGGCAATTGAAAAATGTCGGTAAACAAGAACAAGAAAGACTATTGATTTGCGACATTCTTCTTTAGATGTAGTTTGTTGGCGTGGGATAATTCTATTTGCCCAGTTGTGTGTGTTGACTAATTTCAAGTCTATTCTGTACACAATGAAGTGAAGGAAACTATGAGAAAGGCATACCGTTGGTAAAAATCATAAATTTCTAAATTTAAGATTTTTCAAATTTTACCAGCGATTTATGGTATCATGGCTGTCATTGTTCGTGGTTATCTTGAGTGTCGCCACGACCAACACATCAGAAACATCGAGACTGGCTTTTTACCTCTCAGTCTGTAGCCTTGTGGGCTGGAGGGTATTGGCAGAACGCAGGGGATCCGTCTGGCTGTCCGTTCGTCCGTCTGTCGGTCCATCCGGCGTCAACGTTTCATTTCTGCGCAATATCTGACGAACACTTTGACCAACCATTGCTGATGCAGATTGGGTTTACCTATAAAGTATCATTTGCAAACGATACTGACTCCAACTTCGTCTGTAAGTGGTAACAGGCCCTGCAAAGAGTGCCACACTATGTTCCCGTTTCTCAATGCTTCCCCGGATTGTATTGGGAATGACACGAAGAGAGCACCGAACAAAAGGATGTTTTGTCTACACCCAAGACTACACCTAAATCAGGCATTATTTTATCCTCACGAACATGTTGCACTTGAACATGCGAGCCCATTGTGTACACACAGGCTGTGCGAGACTGCTTGCGTGAGACTGCTTTTGCACAGATTGGTGCGAGGCAGGAGCGCCTTCTGTTGTAGACCACAGAGTAGTCTCTACATCTGACGATTTAAGAGACTACTGTCGCCCTCTTGATTCTGGCTGTGATTCGTCGGAATACGTCCAATCAGAATACGAATCTTCTCTGATGACGTATCGGCGGCAGGTATTCCCCAAAGAAGCCAAGTTTCCAAGATGGCGTCTGGCGTCCAACATTTCTCGCTTCGAACATTCAGCGAGGTAGTGCAACGAATGTCAGCGAGATAAACACTCAGTGACCTATCCCAGCGATGTTTTGTGTCATTAGCTAAACATCCTGGGGATAGTCCGTTGAAGAAACCACCCTGCTATCTCATTTCGACTCCTGTAGCTTGCCGTTAGAGCGTTGCACACAGATGTACACGATGTAGGCATGATGTACAGGTCTGCTAACTGATGCGCGCGCATCCTGCCTGGTAGGAATTCCGACCACACTTCCGGTATGGCGGACCCCGACACCAGTTCCTAACGTGCTGCACGGTGGAACTGGATACCGGTTTACTTCTGTTGTAACAATGATGCGAGCCTTTTCAAATCGAAGATGGCGCCCACAAGTCAAATCAATATTTCAAGAGGGGGCCTACAACTTCAACATTGCTTCATGTGCCGACGTCTGAATCAACTGCATTCCCTAACAGCATTGTTAACTGAACAATCCAAGTACCGGTACGGTACTAAACATAAGTATGGCATTATCAGCTGATTTCTTTTGTTGGCATTTTACACCGTGTGAATGGCAGACCCTTCAATTGGTAGGCCTACTGAATAACCGCACCCTGCGTTCATTCTATACACTCCTGACAGCTGAATAGGCACTTGGATACCAACGTTGATAGGCTACCCTTCAAGATTGAGAGCTGGATGGTGACCTGTAGGCTATAGGGAACCCCGATCACGCAGACCACGCGAGAATATACGCGTGGGTTTGAACTGATAGTACACGACGCCATCTATTATTCATGACGATTCAAGGTGTGATTGGCCGTGCTTGGTGAACCGCATCTCTCGAACAATGAGCCTCTATAGGTGTCGCGTCTGCTCTATCAGCCTCACGTGACCAATTGGCGCTCCCCATTCCAGCCACACCCGTAGGGCCTACTTCTGAAATTTCCTGACTGGCTATGTACGTACATGTACGTGTATGTATGTACATGTGTATGTAGATGTGCATAGCTTCTTGGATCGTGCATGTACATGTATACGTTACAAATTTCGGCCTGACGTTTGGTCCATTCTAAAATATTAAATGAATGGTGACTGAGAAGGACCATAGCTCTGCTTGGGACGATAATGAAGTTAAACGTTGAAGTTTTGGGTTTATGATGATATCAACCACGGAAGAGGTGTAATCCAACTTCACACTTTAACCTCGTTCTGTCTTGGAACCTTTCAATAGAACTTAGAGGAGCTGGGGCTTGTTTCATAAAGTGACTTTAAGCTAATGGTACCATTAATTCAATGCATTCTCCATTTGGTTAAAGGTACCATTAGCTTAAAGTCACTTTATGAGGCCTACACCTGAATGGCATGTGGCAAGGTCGGCAAAGAGACCTGTCCAACAGTGGGATTCAAACCTCGGACCTCATGACAGCTACATGTAGCCAGAGACCCGAGCACTAGTCCACCGTGGCGCCATCGGGAAGGCCGACTCACACCTGGTTATATTCATCTGATCGCTGATTGGACGGACCTGCTGTGTGTTCGCTTTATTTCCATTGTTATTGGTCGATCGATGGCAGAATGTTCAAATGAAAACATTCAAAGCTTTTATACTAGGCGTAGATACATGTAGGTTCCGAATATCTATACACTGTAATAAAAAACACAAGAAGTATGCTGCATCGCGTTTATTCCTACTTGAAATTACACATACATGTACATGTAACTGCTTCGGAACATTGGCATAAAGAAACGCTTTGTAGTTCACACTTTGCCGACAAAGTACATTGTGTATTTCATTTCTTATTCTTAATTCAATTCTTGGAAGTTGTAGTCACTTTGAACAACTGGTACTAATCTACTTTCCTCGCGGCCCTGGCTGTTTATCCTTCCTGGTATTCACCTGTGAGTAGAAAACAAAATAAAAAGTCACCTTTAATTGTACATTTAATGCATTTTCCAGTGATTTGTTTCCCCCAGTTGTTTGCCTCAGCAGCAACAAGCCGATGAACATCATCCCATAACCTATGTTACAAAACAACAACGAGGTCCAGGTGAACTCAGGTTTACTTATCAATTCTACACACCTATTCACACTCGGGTACATCACACCATTGCCAGTTTAGGTTCTTGTCGATATAACACCAAAGACCTTTGTCAAGATCCGGATTCCTGCAATAATTCTTCGCATCAGCCAAAGACTCTTCAGGCATGTTCTTTGCCGTTTTTCCTGTTTGTTTGGTCCAATCGATACAAGTGCGTCCATTTTTGGTCCTACTCAGCGTCCCAGCGTAATCGATTCCTCGAGTGCCCTTGGCGTGGCATTTGGCCTTGCCTAAAATTTGGGGATTGAGGGAGAAACGATGCATTCAAGTATTACAGTATTATTAAGGACTGATCTAAATGTCTTGTGTACATCGTGCAGTGATCAATAAGTTAGGAAACTGCCAATGATGAACAATCTGGTGTTCGTTATATTTTACTACATGTAAATTATACCAAAACAGATTTTTGTTCATACGTAGGGCCTATACTCATTAGTTCCTAGATAGTTGCCAAAACAATTCACAAGCACGCGTATGAATTTTTGCCAGTTAAAGCTTGAACACTTTACTGGCACTTGCACTTTGCAAGCTGGGAGAATGACTCTGAAATTTTTCTACAGTTCATATTAACATGTTTTTTTCATGGGAAGTTCTATAGCTTTGCCTTTTTCGGTGAGGCAAAACGCGGCAGTGATTGGTCTCGTGGCGTGCACGAACTACTTACACATTGGTATATCGCAGAAATCCCAGCGTTTGTTTTTGTCAGTTGTATAACACCAGGGTTTGTTTTCACTAGTATCTCCAGTGGGGTTCCGGCAGAAATTTTCAGCATCGTCGAGGGTCTCGTCAGGAAGCTCTGATGCACGTACGTTATGGTTGTGAGGTGTCTTGGTGTTCCAGGACTGACAGGTGTATTTCTTGTCTGTTGTCCGCTTGAATCCTTTGTACTCTATGCCCTTCCCCGTCAGTCTGCATGTGGTGGGGTTCTTGATTAAAGCTGAAAAAGGTAAAGCATTTCCAAGAATGTAATAGAGGTTCATATCAGATCCAATATTACATGTAGATCATTTTTCGCGTCATGATTCCTTAGCTTTGCAATATTGATTCTCCACCAAGTGGAAGGAACATCCTTACAGTATTTTATTCCAGTGGACAAAAGTGCACGGATCTTTCGAAAAGGGAGCCTAATATGAGGTGCCACATGGCGCCTCATAGCCTGACAACAGGCTGAACACACGTCATATTTTAGGCTACTTACGATTGATTCGGCTTGGTTGAGGGGGATTCTTGCCTGTCGAGAGATGAATTACAGTCACTCAGAGTGAAAGCTATGATTATATAGCAAGTATAGCGTTTGTGCATTTGCTCATTCGTCCAAATAATACTTTGCCAATCCCAGGTACAGTGCATAAACCTATGTACATGTACATGTACATGTACATACATGTACCTCACAATAAGACACTTTTCAAACCCAGGTCTCTATGTCAGTAGGCGGGAGAAATTGACTGAGCCATCCCTTGGCATTAACGAAGCATATCGGTAAAGGAAGAATTAACTGAAGCGCAACGTTGGCATACAAAATGACATGAACGTTTCTGTGGTTTCAGGTGTATGTAACATGTTGATACAAAAAATAAAGTTATACAAACCGAACGGACACTGATTACACAGTTTGGGACATAGGGAAGGATAGTTGGCATACTCGATGCACAGGTCAGCCGAGACGCATGTCTCCGAGGATTCACTGTCTATCTTGGCGCAGTTAACTGAAATAAA
Source organism: Notospermus geniculatus (assembly GCA_002633025.1). Lineage (NCBI taxonomy): Eukaryota > Metazoa > Nemertea > Pilidiophora > Heteronemertea > Lineidae > Notospermus > Notospermus geniculatus. The sequence continues at coordinate 527,757 of NMRB01000170.1, forward strand.
GGAACCGTACAACAGTCAGTTAGACAATATTGGGTGCAGCTGGGAGCCACGGCGATCATATAAACCGATAAAAAGGAGTGTCCCATCATTATGCCCTAGTCTCTTGAATAAAATACATGTACAAGGTAAGGATGGAGCAGCGCTTAAAAATGCTTCTACTTTTTGATACAGAGCGATGTCGATTTACATTCGCTATTTTTATTTTTCAAATCTGTGTACACGTGGTACACCACAGTCACACACTCGGACCCGTAATCTAACGAATCGTTAAAATTTTTGTCCAGGTTTTCAATGCAGAAGGAATGAAATGAGTAAAGGTTTACTTACTCTCACAGCGCGGACTGTCTTTAAACCACGGGAAGTCGGGGCACTTGCACGTGCATGTTGATACATCCAAGGTACCGGTGTTGTAGCATACCGTATTGGGACACACTGAAACAGCAGATTGCATCCCAGACCTAGTAACAGCTGATTCAATGTTCAACGAAACTCCGTTGGTGATTCGCAGTTAGTTGCGTTCTGCATCAAGTCCAAATGCAACTTGGCTGACTGATTTACAGGATTACTGGAGAAAATTTAAGTGCAATGTACATGTATGGGCCTAGGTCTAAAGATCGACGTAAGCATTTACAATTTTATTATACGGTATGCAATATTCACTTCCCATCTCAATCACCTGTTTATACCTACCACAAAGTCCATTTCTTGTCTTCTCCTTACAGTCCTTTCCCTGTTCGTTGTTTTTGCCCTTCTTGTAAGGAATATGCATTTGACCACCCACATTGCCCCTGAAAATTACCGGATAATTTCGGGGTAAATAGAGACGAGGCCTTTTTAGCTGAGGCCTATTTATCTTTAGATCTGATAACTCATGCATTGCATGAGTTATCAGGACGCTTGCATTGCAAGCGTCCGTCTTTTGGGCGAATCATGGCTTAAAATTTCAAAAACAAATCATGACACGTGAGTATGACATACATGTATTCATCTTTTGGTTGTTCGAAATAACTTTCCTACTCTCTTGGGTTACTCTCATGCTCAGTCCCCCTTTGGAAGAAGAGTTAAGTTAATAGTGCTGAGATACTGGGCTCAGTAAATTGCAGTTTCCAGCAATCCAGCCGAGGGCCATGTCATGCACTCGATAATGTTCCGCCTTTTATGGGATTTATACTCACGCAGGTCCATAGTTGCAAACGTAAAAATCACTTGTAGCGCCTCCATTGAAATTACATTTGGCAAAACCGCATCCAAGTCTATGCGTCTGCGCCCAAACCACCTGAAAGTTTTAAGTTTTCTGTCATTGAATGAAATTATTGACTGAGTGAATAACGTATTGTGGTACGTCGGACACATTTTATCGAAATATACTTGAACTCTAAAGTGGAAATGAAATTAGTACCGTCTGGGCTTTCGTGCATACCTGTGTGAAGTGTCCCACTGGTATATTTTTCTGCTTACTGCCAATCCCGTAAATGAAGTCCTCATTCTCTTTGTACCAATCATTGATGGCCAACTTCCATGTTGACCAACCACGGGCCATGTTCTGACCAACATTCATTTTCCCTGGAAGACACATCGATAGAAAATGAGGACATAGTGCTGGATAATCAAAAGTTAAGTCCATGACCGTTGGTGTCAATGCAGGCAACGGCTGTTCCACTAGTCTATTTTTCACTTGGCACCAATTCGTTCATCCTGTACAAGCCTGGCTGACCCGAACAGAGCGACCACGACCATTAATTGAAGGAATCGAAAGTAATGTTCGTAAAGACAAACAGTTCATTAACTTGAAGCTGGAGAGGGCAGTTACCTGGGATAACACGCTGGAAGCCTCTATCATGTGCACGGACACATCTCTCGGCATGTTTCTGAGCGATCATTGCAAGTTCTGTATCCCAGCTCTTTTAAATATAATCATAATCATGTTACCTTGATTATTATGATATAGAGAGGTTAAGATGGGCTTCGAGAACGACAACGTGAGCAAGTACATGTGGATCTGCCTTTGCCAACTAAGTCATCAAAGTCCCCCTCCACCACCACCACCATCGTGGTTTCTGCGGCATCCTCAGCTCGGAGGTCAGGGAATCTTTACTTTCCAAATAACGGAGAAACTGGCATGACTATATGGTCAAAGATAAGATGTTAGCAAAACTTACCATTTCCATCATATCTCTGGCTCCTTCCTGTTTCGCCCTGAGTTCATTATGAAACTTAAGAATTTCGTCTTGGGTCGCTGTGCTGATACCTGTACCAATATAAAAACCTCGATGTTGTATAAAGTAACACTTTTGACACCATTGAGGGCCTACTCCTTTACAAATACATCTTTAAATAAAGCTTGATAAAGAAGTTTGTAAAAAGTAAAAAAAACTATGTGTTTCGAAACTACTTCAACTACTTTAGTTCTTATGGAAAGAAAGCTTTTATTAGATCCAACATTTGTTCAACACCAAACCAAGTCGTGATGCAAGCTAAAAACTCCAGCCAACTCAGTTATGATAAGGCCTTTATGAAATTGTTGACGACGAATCGGACATGCGTATACCTTTTTGTCCATTGACAGACCGGTCGATCGTGGAGCAGGCCGTATGGTTCTTGTGGAAGAGCGAATACAATGGATCGCACGCCGCCTAAATTGAGATAAAACTCGCTCGTGGAAACTCTCGCGTGGAGCATCCTCCCATCGCAGAGCTTTGGTCTCGCTCCTCTTCATACACTCGCACGAGCGTATCAAGAGGAGCGAGGCCAAAGCCCTGCAATGGGATGATGATGTGGAGCGGCGCCTAGAGCCTCATGTCAATTTCACCAACCACTTCACTGAACAAGAAAAGGACATCGGAGCGATGTCAATGGTTTCCGATGAGAAGTTTACTACTCTGGAGCTAATTACTGTGACCTTGACCTCTGACCTTTGCTGATACCTGTACCAATATAAAAACCTCGATGTTGTATAAAGTAACACTTTTGACACCATTGAGGGCCTACTCCTTTACAAATACATCTTCAAATAAAGCTTGATAAAGAAGTTTGTAAAAAGTAAAAAAAACTATTTATGTGTTTCGAAACTACTTCAACTACTTTAGTTCTTATGGAAAGAAAGCTTCTCTGTTACAAAACGAGTTTTTATTACATCCAACATTAATGTTCAACACCAAACCAAGTCGTGATGCAAGCTAAAAACTCCAGCCAACTCAGTTCTGATAAGGCCTTTATGAAATTGTTGACGACGAATCGGACATGCGTATACCTTTTTGTCCATTGACAGACCGGTCGATCGTGGAGCAGGCCGTATGGTTCTTGTGGAAGAGCGAATACAATGGATCGCACGCCGCCTAAATTGAGATAAAACTCGCTCGTGGAAACTTTCGCGTGGAGCATCCTCCCATCGCAGAGCTTTGGTCTCGCTCCTCTTCATGCTCTTCATACACTCGCACGAGCGTATCAAGAGGAGCGAGGCCAAAGCCCTGCAATGGGAGGATGATGTGGAGCGGCGCCTAGAGCCTCATGTCAATTTCACCAACCACTTCACTGAATGACGAATATCTTTATTTCTTCAATCGATGAAGCGGGAAAATGATAAAAAGACCAATAAGAAAACAAATAAAGCAAATTCAATGGAACAACTTAATCATCGGGATTTTAGGAAGAATATTTTTAATGGTTAAGCAAAATGAGACAACACGGAGATTCTGTCCATCAGTTTCCTGGCCACACTAACCGGACGGTTAAACAACGTGAAGAAAGACCGTGGTTCATTTCCGTTGCATCACCTGCTGGTAACGACAATCACCGGCTTGAACTATTGCAATGATTGATACATTATCATTTTCATCAACATCTGGCTTTAGTAGTTGGTAATTTCTTTCAAAATTCAGCGTTTTATACGGTCTCGATGATCTAAATTAATCACGTTACTCTTCTCCTGGCCTGGCCAGTTCATACACAAAATGCGCCGGCATGAGATTGCGTTTTCCACGGCGTTTTATATGTCATCGTACTCGTGATTACAGGCCATAAGGCAGCAGGAAGCTCAAAAAAACTGGCTGAGTGAAAACCGCACAGGAAATTGAAAACCGCATTTTGTGTGAACGCCGCCTGGTAATGGCTACGTTCAAAATCAGAACTGTCAGGCAGGTCCTCATTAAAGCCCCACTGTACGCCGCGATTCTTGATGTCAGTGCACGACGTCAGCGTAGTGTAAAATGTACTGCGCTCCATCTGAATACATTAGGGCTCTCCCTGCAGTTTTTTTTTCAATTTGCACTGAAAACTAGGCGTTGGTTCTCTGAAGTACGTATCAGACAAGCATTTTGGGGACCTTCACAAGCTATGAGACCTCTATGTGCTCTCGTCTGCTAACATTTTGAAAATATCGTAAATTCAATACAGTGGGGTGTGTAAACTCGGATGTGCTATAGAAATGAAGGCCACAAGAATCGCACCACGTTTAGATGCATGAACGTTAGCCCACGGGTGAGGAAAGAATTTTGCTACTAAACATATTTAACTTACCTGAACCATCGATACCCGGATGATGGCGACGACAATCACAACTACAAAATACATGTAAGTACAGTACGTGGATTCGTATTTGAGTTGTCAGTTCAAGTTACAGGTTACTAAAATTTAACGGAGGTCTTAGAGGTGAGGCTGAGAAGCCCAGATGAGCGTGGGAAATTGCAGACGTTGTGAGGCACGCTGACTCTAGCCCTTTTGAGGGCGAAACAAGAAATTGTTTACTTATATCGTCAGCTGAGTGAGTTCAGATGGGCCAGTAGCAGATACAACGATCTACTGCTGCCTGGATGGTCGTAACATCCCAACAAATGACCACTCCTCTCTTCGTTGTAATACGAATATACCGGTAAGGCCAATTCATAGTTCTCCGTTTTGCGCTTTGCGCTTGTCCCCTCTGTTTATGTGTGGTACTTTAAAGGTACCAAACGCGGTAGAAAAACCTTTGAAAAAATAATCAGAAGTCGGCCTACCTGCAATCATCTTCATTTCGCAGTAAATCCGGCGAGAATTCATGATGGAAGATCCGATCGAAATGACAACAAATGCAAAACAAAACCCAATTTATTGGCCGCTCAGTTTCTATTAGCTTGCTGTCGTCAAGGCCAATATTATCCTCTTCAGCCATCCAGATTGTTAATAACGGAACCGATCTGGACGATCGTTTCCAATTAACACATCAATTATCAATTAACATGTCAAAGCATTCAGCAACGAGTTGACATTTTTGAGATGCGGTTTGTGGACTTCCGCGACGAACAGCCACTTGCACGACATATTATAATCCAGTTAAAGACATAGCAAATAGAAGGATTATCCACGAGCAGATGTGCGGATTTGGGTTTAACGATGGCGGAAATGAGAGTTTTCATCATTCCATCTGGAACAAGGGAGAAATGACAAATTTGATGGTTAACAAGGACTTTGAAACGTTGTGTCATTCATGCTTTTCATCGTGTTGAGAAAGGCGAGATCATTTGGAGTTCGTGATCAAGTGCGGCAGGCATGGCAGGGGGAGGGGACACGGAACCTGTCCCCTTTGTACAGTTAGAAATGAACGTGAACGTGGTGACACAATAAATTTGTCCTTCGAACTGTCATGGCGGTAAGGGGCAGTTGAGGGCATTAGCCTGTTCGAGCACTCGAAAGAAGTCGAGGCGTCATCTCAGGCAACGAGATTTAAGAAGCAACAACGGTGTCCTCAAATAACATGGATCATTGGGCTGCCAGAGCGGGGCGCAATGTAAACATCGCTGCCTGTCCCCTCTGAGGTTCCGGTTCGATCACCCTGCCGGATTCGCTCTTCATGTGATAGCACAAGTTCTTTCCGGACACTCTGGTTTCCTCCTGCTGTATATAAATTTGCCCAAGGTTGTCGATAGATGGGGGAACTAATAATGCAATATATGGCGTCAGCTCTCGATTTTTTCCTGTTTTTTTTGATAAAGTGGAGAGGGATATAAAATGGGTCGTATTTTAGAACGTCCCTTAATATTAAGGTCCACCTTAAATCTATTGTTCTCGATGGTTTTACAATACACTTAAGGTCGACCTTAACGTTAAGGAACGTTCTAAAATACGACCCAATACATGTATATCAGAACTGTCTATACATGTAGACTGCCCTTTTTATAGTTGACATTGTTAAACACCCTTCAGATGCCGACACGCTCGGCCATTAAGACTCCATTCCTGCCCGCCCATCTCTCGTTTCATCATAACCTGCCAATAGTTTACGACACGTGGACACACAATGACCAAGCCTTTTAAATGGTACAAGTTTTAACATCCATACAATTCTTATATTTTATTGCTTAGTTTATCAGACAAGATTGGTAATAAATTCGTGGCCTGGGCTTTATAATATGAAACAGGATCACTGCCGGATGTGCGTATACGTCGGATGGCTTACCCCATGGAATAGCCATATATCTGGCAGTCTAATGCTCACAAGAATCGAGGGACAAGGTGCTCTTGTTTTACCAAACGACACACATTTATTGTTAGACAAATTTCGTAAATGGCTCTATCATTGACCTGCTACCATCAACTGCTACGTCACATCCGCTCCGCGGAAGCAGCTGTGATCGCCAAACAACGATGAAGGACGATTTTCGACTCTAAGACTGTTTTTTACATCCTAAACACTTCAAAGGGAGGAGGCCACCACTTTTCCCGAGTGTGGTAGATTAAAGAACGACGTTTCTTTCGAAGACTTTATTCACATATCCAGAAGGAACTGGAAAATTTCGGCCTAACACATGATCATTTTTTCGATTTCGAATATCTCAACAAGTTCTGTACATGTGTGATGGAAAAAAACTAAATTAATTTTCGCTTCTCAATGTTTGTTCTGAAAAACTGGCGTTACGCAAGAAAAGATAAATGTCGATTTGGGGAAGTGCATCCTTTGCTGATAGTAAGGTGAACCATGGTCAATGTAATATTTCAAGAATTTTCGGCAGTTTTCGTCTCAAGTAGGCCTAAATAGTTTCACATCCTTGGGCCGGATTACTGCCAGAAAACACTGGATATATGTGCAACATGTGTACAGTGCACAGCCTCCTTCATCGTTCATTCCATGGACATCTAAATATGCTTTACTTCTTGAGCCAGTAATTAAGGATGCAGTTAACAACGATAAAGACTCACGGAGTGGTGTTATTTTCCGTCACTTTGGCTCTTATCGTAACGCTTGGCTTCAGCTCAGAAAGCCAGAGAGCGAACCAGCAAAGAAACAGAGCCTGGAACGCCATATCACCAACTGAGGATTACATACATTCCGTAACTTTAAACGAGGACAAAAAGTATGTTTTGTACTGGAGATTTGACAATGAATCAATAACATTTGAAGTTCATGTTGAGACTCTAGGATGGGTTGGCTTTGGCATCTCTCCCAGTGGGGGAATGAAGGGCTCCGATGTCGTGATTGCCTGGGTTAAAGATGGTCGTCCATATCTCACTGTAAGTAAATACAAAATTATTTCATAAATAGAGAATGCCAGTATTCGCATTTTTCGACGTTTAATTGATTGCTTGTGTAAAATCATAACGGCAATTGAACGACCTTCGGAAGAAATAACATTCACTTTTCGTTCATGACCTTAGTTTGATATATCTAAAATGCCTCACAACGTAGTTCTATCTAAGAAATGATGAGGTTCAGCATTCTTCGCTGCCACGACTTTGCAAGTCAACATTTCTGTGTAATCTGTCCATGTTGATGGGAAACTATCAATGAGACTTTCTCCTGAACGGTTTCGTATCAAATCGCGCGCAGGCCTAGTATTGGCGGAAGGTGATGATTTTCTAGGATCTCATTGTAATTTCATCATCCCGGAGATACCGAATAAAATCTTCGTTCAAATCACTACATGCATATTAACCGACAGAAAACACAATATTCACAGGTACACAAGTACATCAACGTGAGAGCAATCTACTTTATACAACTTTCTACACTATAACATTTTTGATTGATGATATTTCATGTTTATTCGCTTTATCAATGGTAAACACATTCACTCCTGTTCTCCACGAAATATTCCTTTACCTTACCGCCTTTCATCTTTGCGATTCTTCAAGGAGTTATGTCTGATAAGTAGGTGTTATGCTACCTGTAAATGACGATTTTTCAAGACGGAATTACATTGTAGCCTATAAAATAGTTCGATGTCCAAATATTTTTCGCTTTGTCATGGAGTGGTGATGGGTCATGGAGTGGTGATCGAATGCAATAGACCCCGAGCAGCTCTGATGGGGGTCATTTGGTGCAAAAAGGCGAACAACAACAGTACAATGTGTACATCTGGGCCTACTTGATGATAAACGGAATTTAATCTTGTCCTAAAGTGGTTTTGCATATAATATGGGGTGAAAAAAATGAGTCGTTCACATCTTGATAGGACGTGAGGGAGATTCGTTAACTTCGTCGCTACATTCCCCCTTTAGAAATCACATTGTCTGCAAGTAGGCCTACATAAAGTCCAACCCAGTGCAGTCACACAGAACGGAAGATGAGCCGAAATAGGGAACGTCATGTCTGGTCTGAACCCAACCCGGGGCAATAAATACAAATATTCGACAATTAACACCGAAATTCGGCCTATAAAAAAGACATAAATGTCCAATTATTAAGAATTTCGTCGTAAATTATGATTATGGCCCCCAAGGGTTGGGTGAGAAAATCATGAAATTTGATTTGTCTGATATATGTTGCAACATTAAATGATTTGTACTTGCTGTGACGTCTGTACCATGTTTTTGGCATGACGGCAATAAGTTGAAATCACTGGAGAAAAAATGTATAGGAATCTAAACAACATGTTCGTTCGACTGTCGATGACCACACACATGTAAGCTACTACCAAAATAGCACTACCAATCTTCTATATCAACATGTACAAATTAATACGATGGCCAATCCTGGCAGCTGTCACTGTTGACCAAGCAACAAGCAACAACACTTGTTTTCTGCAGTTTGGCGGAGAATGAAGTGGACTATATCTCTTCTTTCTCGCCCTAACATGCCTATAAAGGAAGCCAGTCACACAGTTCCTGTAGTTTCTGGTCTAGAAAGAATAGGGATAGAAAAGAACATTTAATGCAGTCAAACATATTGACTGGAACCGACAAAATGATTTACATTCCACGTACCGAGTGGGACGCCCGGCTGCAATGTAGGTCACTTGGAGTCATTGCCTGAAGTCCATGCGTGCACTCCCAATGGACTTCTCTCGACGGAGTAACAAATAAATGTTGATTTATATGCACATGTACATGTATACAACCTTGGGTTTCGATGATACATTACGTCTTCAGGTGCAACTTACCGGTAATCAGTGAGTTATAGGGTATCATATAAGTGTAACGTGTTCGGTATCAGTCGGTTTTATTGGTCACTAAATCTTTTCACTGTCGTTTCCCCTGCCTTCGACATTTCTATACACATGTACATGTAGATCTACTCTCTCCACAGGGGGATTGGGCATCTAGCCTGTATGATATGATACAGATCGCACACTAAAATTTATGATTGGCCATAAATAACTGAGTCCGAAGTCAGTTGCCTGACAGAACTCCGGCCGCCGATATTTTATTGCTCGGCATTTTTATGGGTGGGTTTAAGGCAATAATATAACGTACTTCCTGATATTTTAACTCTTTAGAGCACAACTCGCGCGAAGAGAAAATCTGTGGCTCTCACTTCACGTTCCCTGTTTTTGACTGACTGATAAGTACCGTAACTTTGCCTCTTTTTAGGACAGGCACGCCGCGGGGCACGCACTTCCTCGGAAAGACGAAAGTCAAGACTACGAGATCCTCCACGGAGAAGAAAAAGACGGATTCACAATCCTGAAATTCAAACGGGCTTTAATCACTTGCGATGACCTCGATAATCCCATTGAGGTAAATAGTTTCACAAGCTATACCAAACAACATTTATTTATACCTTTTGGTGACACAGAGGTAATTACCACATTGTCACCTTGCTTTTCAGGATGGTACTATCCGATTGATATACGCATGGAACGACAGAGACCCGGATAGAGAAGAGAGCCTGAACTATCTCTATCATTATGGGAACAGGGGAGTGAAGAGCGTCGTTCTGTTGGATTATAACAGGATTATAAAGAAAAGGCTCGTGCCTGAAAAAAGTGAAGGTTACTTTGACACGATGATGGATAATGTGAGTTTTGAGTTCTGTTGGACAAGTCAGTTGAGAAATCTTGTAATGAAAATCAGACGGTGAAAGTATGGAACTGCCTATGGTGCAAAGGCAGCGTTCTCTTCAGGAATCTGAGCACCACTGATTGGTCAGTGGTCAGCCACGCGTTCATCACGTGACTTCTTATTAGCATTGATAACAACCTAAATGCAGCAATGGGGACGCTATAGCTCAACAGAGGGCAGCACACCGAAACCCGGTCCTAATACAATGGGCACCTTTTGTGTGGGAAATTGATCAGGACCGGGATGTCGGTTTCATTTCAATAGTTTTAACCACTAGTGACACCTATTGAAAAAGTCGGCTATCGTCCCCAACCTGCTATCCCTAAGTACATGTAGCCTATTTCATTTTCAGATTACAATTCCTTCTGACCACACCGTTTACTGGTGTAAATTCTTCAGGATGCCCGACTTCAAACAGAAACACCACGTCATTGCTGTAAGTGCAATAGAAAGGCGTGAACTTCATGAATTTGATACGTGCTGAAAATGAGAATAGAAAGAGTAAGACAATGTTGTCAAAAGCGTCCTACGCACTGTTTCGTTCGTCACGACTTTTCGACATTACCACTCAGTAGCCTACTAGGGTATCTCCTATCGCGCTGACGAGCTCGCTGCATTCGCCATTACACAATATACATGTACTGGTAACTTAATATTCTCTCGAATTCGCTGGTATACTTACCTTCCCACACAGGTAGAGCCCCTAATTCAAGAGGGTCACGACGGCCTGCTCCATCACATCGTCGTTTACCTCTGCAACCAGTGGGACACTTCCATAAAGTCGAAAAAAGGAGAACGGTGTTACCACAACAATATGCCACCGAACGTTTCCGTTTGTGACACGGTGATTTTCGGCTATGCTGTCGGGATGCAAGAACTTGTCTTTCCAGAGAATGCAGGGTACCCGGTGGGACGACCAAGTGACCCAAAGTTCATGTACCTTGAGGTTCACTACGACAACCCACACAGATATAAAGGCAAGTTGTTCGAGATTGTCGAATGGTGAACATACTAGACCAAAAACCATTAAGGGCTTACAAGTCTAGATATCTATAGACTTGTAAGCCCTTAATGGTTGTGTCGCATAGAAATATGAAGCGGTGTTCAACTTGTTTGCTATTTTGTTTCAGGTCGTAAGGACAACTCCGGGCTCCGATTCCGGTATACATCGAAACTTCGGCAACATGATGCCGGTGTCCTTGAGATAGGCCATACAGTTTGGTGGCCTCCGATGCTTATCCCCCCAAAGGCAAAGGAATTCAGAGTACACACGTACTGCTCGAGTCAGTGCACGAACAGGGTGGGTATTACCGAAATCTCACTCAGAGAAAGCATTGTTGACCTACACGTATGCTGCTAATCCATCCACGTAACATAGTGCCATAACACCAGAAGATGTACGTGGCCACGTGATGCGTATCGGCCAATCAAATTCGTTGATTTTTCTCCCCTGTTTTACCCAACCTCTAAAATGGCCAGAGATAACAATGCATCTACGCCCACGTTGGCTCTCTTTGCAACTTAGTGAATCCCAGCATGAAAAGATGTCACTGATGTTGGAGATTTAGGATCAACGAAACTTTTACGAGAACACTATCATCTCTTTCTTGTTTCCTAGTTTATACCAGAGACTGGAATCAACTTCATAGCAGTATTTCTCCACACCCATTTGGCTGGCCATAGGATATGGATGAAACATGTTCGAAATGGGACAGAATTACCAGAAATTGCAAGAGATAACCATTATGACTTCAATTATCAGGTAGATGTGCGGTTACCGTTCGTTCATTTATCCTTCCCTTCTTGTTGGATTCCATTAATGGTGCAAGGGCAATTAATGTAGTCATGATGACGACGAGGCACGTGTTCTAAATTGGTCATTGGGGTTCTTTCTTCGTCGTTGGAGATATTTTGCTGGGCATTCTGGGTGAACTAGACTGGTCCAGCGTTTATTTTATTTATTTATTAAAGATTCGTGGGTTTACAACAAATAAATGACATAAAACATACATGTAAATCATAACACAAATTAAAACAAAGACATACTAAAACAATGGACAGTTGAATGTTTGACACTACGGATGATCGTCAGTGGTTGTTTTGCAGCAATTTCGTGTTTTATCGCAAGAGGTCACAATACTCCCTGGGGATGAAATCATCACCACCTGTGGGTACAACACAAAGCACAGGAAGGATATGACGTATGTAAGTAGATGAGTAGCCTGGGTCTGTAGCCCTCATGCAACAGTCATGATAACTAGTAAACCGAGGTGACAGCGGTGGACAGAATTCGACCCATACTATAGTAATGGACACTACCAGTTATCCTAATTCACCGGTGTGTCTGTATAATTATACTAAAGGGAGTAAGAAATAAAAGTGAAAAATAAGAAGTAGGAAATTTTGGCATTTTGCGCGAATTTTCCAATTTCTCAAATTGGGGCAAGTTTTTTCCCATTTTGAGAAATATTGCCCGAAAAATCAGACAGAATGTCATGTCATTTTAAGAAAACTTCTCAAAATGGGAAAAAATTTCTTCCAATTTGAGAAATTGAAAAATTCGCTCAACATTCCAAAAATTTCCCACTTCTTATTTTCCACTTTTATTTCTTACTCCCTTACTATAACATGCTACTTTTTAGGGTGGCTTATCCACAAGAGATGAGATGTGCTTTAATTTTGTCATGTACTACCCCCGCATTAAAATGAGCAAGTGTCTGAGTACAGTCTTCCAGTGGTCTGATGTTGAGAGATACATTGCAAGGAAAGCTGCGTGAGTGTTTAATCAAGGCTCCGATCTTTTACAATTTTGTAGTGAGAAATTGACTAACATCAAATCGAAACCCTGGAGAAGGTGTTCCTTCTAGTACATACGCCAATGTCATGTTATGTACACAGGTGTATGTCCGAAGCCACTCTGGGTCTGAGGCCATTCATGATGAAGCCTTCCCAACGTTGCGAGCAGGCATTGTTTGGCTGTACTATTGTTCTATGACTGCCTTACAATAGATTTGAGTAGTCGTAATTAGTTGCGAAGGCTTCATGTCTTTTGTCCCTGTCTCGGCGATTGGGTGGCCACAGTCAATAACACAATGCTTTTGTTTCCGCATGGAACACATTTGTAACACATATACATGTATTTGTCAGGAAAGGAGAAGTAGATTATGACCGATACAAAAGAGTCCACGATGTCTTCGATTACCTCAGCGAAGTAAAATGGACGAAGAGAGAAATCCACAAATTTCAGAGAGTGGTAGACAGGTCTAGGGAATACAAAGAGTACTGCGAGATGGAGGGGAATGGGGCTGGACCAATGGTATCACAGGTAACACCGGACGAAATTACACTCGTGGAAAAACTTGTCCCAACAGAAGAATCGTATGCTTGTACTCATTGCAAACCCGCAGACCCCCTCAAAGCAGAGTAGCCCCAATTCGCGATTACGTTTTGGGGGATGAATCAGTACCGCGGCATATGGATCGCCCAGACACGGTCAATCACCACGTACATGTATATCTTTATTTCTTTACAGAATTTCCAAATATTACCAAAGGCCAAAATAAAGAACAGATATAAAAGAACAACCACATGCAAAAAAGCTGGTGTGCACAACGAAGTTGATGGGATGTTCAAAGAAGAACAAAGTCGGCGAACAGGATCATCGAATGGGCACATACATTGCCAAAGTATTCTTTCACTGTTTATCACCGTGGCGATACTTCTTTCTAGGATTTGAATGTGTCCAATGTAATAATTCGTGATATGTATATGATTGTTATCTGTTAGTTGTATAAGCAATTATGCTTCAGGAAACTTTTCATAATAACATAGCAATTTTTACTGGGAGGAAGAAAATCTGGTGGAAACTCGTAGCACATTCGTGCAGAAGGAAGACGTGAAGAGAAATGTTTTCGTTGGTTTGGGGGCTTATCCATACCCTACTTCAGTGAGGCCGTATCCAATGAGGCCCAACTTACAAAAATCCTAAGCTGTAATCCATTTTTTTTCTATTACGGGATGTGATACATGTATATAGGGCTACTTCTGATCATCTGTCGAAACCCGAGGTGACCTGTACATACTATTTTTCTGTTGTTGATTATACTTACAAATGTAGTTCTAAGAGTGTACTGTATATACTTATCTGACGATTAAACAGATTACATAATCAATGTAAGTTGAAATAGCAACGTAGTCGACCTTCAGCTTTCCTTATCCTACAATTTATCGAGTTCGTCGATATCGATGTCCCATGGCCTGTCAGCAGAAGGAAAGGTGCACAGTTGCTGGCAACACCTTGGTCAGAAGAGCCGTCAACATCATGTCACCAGTGAAATGGCAAGTTGCTCCGAAACAATAAACTTGTGAACTTGGCCAAACCGATGCAAAGTAACGTAGGTATAGTAAGTTCCCAGTTCCGAGTTCCTAGTTACTTATTCCGAATAAGTAACTAGTAACCAGTTCCGCAGTTCCTAGTTACTTATTCGGAATAAGTAACTAGGAACTCGGAACTGGGAGCTAACTTCCCTGACCCTGCAAAGTAGGCCTATCTATTGCGTCTGCGCGGTGGTAGTTGTACACTACTCACAAAAGAACATTGAGTGGATGTTAACAAAATAATATGTGAGCTGATAGGTTAGTCGAGCAAGGAGATTGTCGATTACCCGTATCATGGGTTTATAAAGTTAAAATATATTGACACAGTGATAACAGCAACGTTTACACTTAGATACATGCGGCCTTTGTTATTTTGCGTGCCCGCATTTCAAGTGAACTTGCATCCGAACGTTCGTTAATGGACTGAACCACGCGCAGAGTACATGTCCCTACTCATCGCAGATAGCTGATGAAGTAGCGCCTTTGTCATCCTCTCTGGTTTCGAAAGATGAATGGTTACTGCTGAGTGCACTCATTGCAATCGAACTGCTCCTTCTAGCACTCTTCATATCCATTAGTTGCGTTTTTACAATATAGGGCTTCTGAACAGGAATCTGCTCTCAATGGAAAGTTCAGTTGCGTGCAGGTCATTTTCGTCAAAAAATCTTCATGACTTACAGCACGACATTGGATATCATGAAAAAAATTGACATGTGAGGTGAAGATTACGACACACCTACAATTTCCTACGAAAATGGTAAATTAAATTAATGTAAATTACATGTAAATTAAAATGGTAGGGAGGACGAGACAGAGAATAACTCGACCAGATTTACGGAAGGTTAAAAGCCGCCAATGATTAACATAAAGGGCCGTATTCTAGAAGCTTCCTTAACTCTAAGGTATACCTTTTAGCTATTGTTTGCAGGGCAGAATACAAAAGCCTAAAGTGGCCCTTAGAGTTAAGGAGGCTTCCAGAATACGGGCCATTATCAATTTCAGTGTTTCATTTGAAACATGTTATCATCATTATAATTATCTAACATTATATACCGAAAGAAGACGATAAAAAAGGTCCCCATGCTTGCCATGCTATGATTGTAACGCTCTTTAGGGGAGCTCTGCATGGGGAGACGAGATTGCCTACCGGGACCAACAACTACTTTCCGAGCCACACCTCTACACGTGACTGCCTGGGCCAGCGCCAGCAACCGCCGCCATCTTTGACAACGGTGAAATACTATCGACGTACTTGCTGCAAGTTCAGTTCAATGAACAATTCGGAGTGGAGCGCATCATCGTAATTATATCGAACGAGTGGCAGCTTCGACCTCGTAGTTCTGATCAGAGTAAATTTGCACAGATTTGAGACTATCGGAAATTGCACAATGAAATACTTCTTGATTTTGTCGATTTGTTTGTCGGTCATTCTGCGAGCTAAAGGTAAGGCGAATCCTTTTTTATGTCTACAGGGAACCACGCACGTTATATGCACCACTGACTGCATGCTGGTCAATATAGTACGAGCACAATTCATTACAGTATAGGCCTCCTCTTCCATCCACAAACAGTACCGTAGGCCTACTTGTTGCCTTTCCAACCACAGTGCAGTACAGACCAACTTGTTGCCTTTCCATCAACAACAACACGTATCAGGTATAGGCCTACCGACTGGCCTTTCCACCGACAATGCAGCACCACACAGACATGAGACCAACTAGTTGCTTTCCAATGATTTGGCGAAAACAATGCACACTTTCCCCAAACATCAACAAACTATAAACTGAGGAAGCACAGAAAGGACAGCCGATGGCATAGGCCTAATCATGTGCAACCAAAATACACGACGTAGGCCTATCTATCCATTTCTTTTTTCAATTATCTCTGATTGACCTCTGCCAAGGTACACTGTCACTGACCAAGAAGCAAGTACACACCGGTGTACACAGTCCTTGTTGGGCTCAGAAACCGAAGCTGATTGAGACATCAGGTAGGCTGCATGACCAACATGAACCCTCTGAAGAAGAGGGTCTATGACACGAAACAGTGTTGATGTACATGTACATGTACACTCATCCCAAAAAATAAATGGACAAAAGTTTTTGTCTTCTGTTGCTGAGGTATGCAGACGATGGGGTTGCAGCTTTGATACCTGGCCCTTGAACATCTCCTCTGTATGTCAGACAGGAAATTTCATGGAAAAAAAATAATTATCATGAAAATATCACTATTTTAAAATATCATCAAGATTGAGATTTTTGAAATCTTAACATTTTTTACCAGAAATGACTTTTCAAGTAACCTATGGAAAATTCTAAGAAATATGGTGAAGAAAGTGTTTGAAAATCTTGGCTTACTTTGATGATATTTGAGATTATCGAAAATATCAAAAATCTGAAATTTGAGATTTTTCACGAAATTTTGGGTTGAGGTGTTAACCTTTGCTAAAACATTAAGACTGACCAAGATTCGGTAACTATATTACCATCGGTCACAGAGAAATTAAACTTTTTCTTTAAATTGTGTTGAAAAGTGTCCCGTTTTTCATGCATAATTCCTTTGTATTTTTCAGTAATTTCTTCACCATGAGTCTTAGAACTCTTCATAGATTCATGATAAATTTGTTTTTATGAAAAACTTCAAGATTTCAAAAATCTCCTTTTCAATGATATTTTGAAACAGTGATAATTTCACGATATTTTAATTTTTTCCTTAAAATTTGCTCTTGCACATATACAAGAGATGTTGAAGGGCCATATATCTGAGCTAGAACCCAAAATTATGCATCACTTCCTGTACAGAGTTAAAAAACCACTGTCCATTTATTTTTTGGGATGAGTGTACATGTAGGCCTACTGGGTCCATATTCATAAAACTACTTAAGTCTATGTGTGACACTTAGCCTTTGTTCAACGCAAAACATAAGTACATGTATCACACTTTGACTTAAGTATGTTTATGAATATGGACCCTGGACTGGTGATCATCGATTAATCTCCTTCACAGGCCTGTAGGGTCGGGTTTCAGCTCAGTCTTTTCTAGAGTTTCAGATTGTAAGTTCCACTTGAAAAAGACCCCGGTTGGGGTCGAAAATTCGTGAATTCTGGAGATTGACTTCTTGCTTATTATCTTCACAGGCCTGTAGGCTTACATGTACATGTACCTTTGTCACACGGATTTTGCAGTATCTTGCATTTTCTCTTTTTCCAGCCACCTCCAAAACATGCTATACCTTGGAGTACTGGGACTGCTACGGACATAATATTTGGTGGTTAGGCCACACCTATACGCGGCAGGTGTGTGAAGATTACTGCAACAAGGACGAAAAGTGTAAATCATTCCTGCTTGTCGGGTCCAGCTCACCAAAGTGCTATCTGAAAAACCACATCTGCACAGGGGATGAAAGAAGCCATGTTGGCGACACGAGCTATAGAATGTACATCAGTAAGTTGACTTTTTTCAATTCTTTGCAAAGGGCCCTGTTCCTCATGCAACAGTAAAACTCTTCATTGCGGATATTTCAGTAGGACTCCCATTTTTCATAGAATGATGATTTGCTGGACGCTATTGGCAATGAATTCGTTTCGTCGCTGATCAACGCAGTAAGCTTTTGATTGATCAGGCTGTTAAACGTGTAGTCAAAAATAGATAAGAGAGGACCTAGACGTATTTTTGGTGCAGTGCAAAATACTTTAAGCTACTAAACATTTACATCAGGAAGTACGTTATAGGTAATTTACCTGTACCGGTAACGTACTTCCTGATGTAAAACCTAGAAAAAAAATACCAATGAGGTGTTAGAATGGAAATGCACCTGAGTGCCTTTAATTTGCTAAAGCCCATTTTGGTGTTGTGACTGACTGACTCTTCAAACAAGCAAATACGTCATAAAATACTGACCAAACAATTCCCTGCGGCTATCAGGAAATCGGTATGATCGAGTTACGTTGACAACGTCGGTCAATATGTGCAATCACCACCATGACCTAGCACTCATTATACGGTACATGTAAAAAGAAAATTGACAAGGCTAGGTCAAATGTTAGGCAAACTGTTTTAATGGTAGAGGTTGTCAATTTGGGGCCACAAAAATTCTATAAATCAAGGTTTGAATTATCATCAATGAGAATTCCACAATTTTCAATTTTCAAAACAGCGGCAGTCCAGTTTGGTTATCTTCGTTATTTCTCAAAGCCTTTCATCTGTTTTCCAGGGCACGTTTGTAAAGTTAGCACCGTAGGTTATACAGAGAAATCAAGCCATGGTGAGTATCTCATTTCGTTAAGGGTAAATGGTCGGTGCATCACCACGATTTATCTTTTGTCATTGCCAGCTGAGATTGAACACCTTGTTCTCATGACAGGCTTTGCAGTTAGTAAAGTAAGTTTCAATGGGGTTTGTCTGAACACTCGTATTTTTTCATAAATGATGGACGCTTTTCTTCGGTTCTTGTATGGTTATAAAGAACCCTCGCCCAAACCACAATCGCAGGAGTGGGTAAGACTACAAGGTAAGAAAAGAAATCGTTTCTTTTATTAGTTTATACATGTAGTACGATTAACTTTTAATAGATCTTGGTTTATTGCTGTGATCAAATTAAGGTAGGTTTTTGGTACTCTCATTTCTCTGACAGTTTCCGAGTGAGTGCACGATTGTATGATTCGTGGAATGTGGATTTCGATGACTTCCGAAAGAAGCGCACAGCATTAATGCATGCATTGTTCAATACGATTGATTCTGCGTGTGTGGACATCGATGGCTTAAACTTGAAAGCGTTTAACAATCAAACGCCATAAGGAACAATATGTTGCTATCATGCACTCGATTCTTCAGCAGACGAGTGAAAGGACATTATTGAATGGACAGAAGTGCGCAGTGAGGGGACAAACCAAATCAATTATTATCATTGGCGTCCTTTTCCCCACGGCTTTGACACTGACGTTGTTTGGAACGAAAGTCAATGTTGAATTATCCTCTTTTGTTCACCTGATGAAACATTCATCACCTTTCCATGACCTCCAAATGTCCAACATTACGTTCAAAAGAATTCATGCCGAGGCCACCAAATTGTGTAGTTGCCAACACTACCAGCATAGACGGATGTTACTATCATTGTTATTCAGAATTTGTAAATAACTAATGTTGGCGTTTCTTTTTTCCAAAATAATCGCGGTTTTCAAGCAATTTAATTATCCAAAAGGGTGATATACGTCATTTAAAACATTTACTTCGTCAAACACAATTATTTTGTTCTCTATTTTCTGGCTTTAACGAGCACTTGGACAATACGCCGTATATTTGAAGTGCCTTCTTGCCATGCAGTTTTTATTCCATCTAGTCTCAACGTATCGTTAGAACGGCACTTCATCCATTTAATCTGACAGTCATAACTCATTACTGACTTAATAATGACACTTAGTATTTTTCTAACGAAGTTCAAATAAACAGGTTAGTTATGTTGAGAACAATTGCGCCAAATTCACAAACAAATTCATGAATAAATGTATGATAAACAGTGTTCATAATGAAACTTGTTTTCTGACGTATTCATGCACTGTATCCGGGTTTCAAAATTACGCGTATATAAAAAAGACAAAAAACAAACCGAGAAAAAGACTGGCAAATCTTTTTTTAATTATTTGTAATAACATTTAATTCAGAAATCAAATTCTCTTGTTTTCCGAAGGTAAAAACTTCTTTTTTCCTGATTTCTGCGGAGAACCTCGTCGGAACTGACTTCCTCGAGTGAAATAGACTGGCGGTTCCCAACTGCATATTTCGCACACGTCGTCTTCTCATAGTTTACTTCTTGATAGAACAGTCGTCGATTTTTCTCTTGAACGTAGAACCCTTCTGAGAATCTTGCCGCTTGCAGACTTGGGAATCGCCTCAATTATAACGACACCACCCCTTAACCGCTTATGAGGGGCAACACGCCCTGAAAAGAAAGAGTTGAAGGAACATACCATGCTGACCAATTCCTAAATGGTTGTCATTCTATGAAGTTCATGTTTTCGTACGCGGAATCATTGGGCTAAAACGGCCCATTCTTTTAAACGATAAACGTAGCCTTTCTAACTATGAATTCTACAATACAACACCGCACCTTTTATAAAATCGACTACATCATCTTCGGTAAGCTTGACGTTTGGTTTTACAACAACAAAAGCCTTGGGGAGTTCGCCGGCCTCTTCGTCCGGTATCCCTATGACCGCTGCATCTGCAACACCGGGGTGGCTTAGGAGAAGACCTTCCAACTCCGCTGGTGGAACCTATAAACAACAATATTGATAAGTGTAGTCTCGGCTTTGTTGTTAACTTTATAGTATTAAGCTTCAATCTTTCCCGTCTCGATTTTTGAACGATTTATGGTCCTCACCGAATTTTGTGATTGTGAGTCTTACTTGGAATCCCTTGTACTTGATAAGTTCCTTGACCCTGTCGACGATATAGAAATAGCCATCTTCATCATAATGTCCAATATCGCCTGGAAACAAATAGAATCATAATTGAGTTGAGTGTTTGCTTTTATGATGTTTGATTTTAATACAGCTAAATGTACAACATACAATGCCTTACACGTACCAGAATGAAACCATCCATTCTTAATGCAATTCTCTGTAGCTTTCTTATTCCTGAGGTAACCCTTCATGATGTGTGGTCCCTTCATACAAACCTCGCCGTCCTGGTTTGGTCCAAGTGGCTGACCCGTCTCCAGATCTACAACCTGAGGCACAGATCAAGTATAAGAGAGATCGGTTTAAGATTCGGCCCGAGAACGACACTCGACAAGAATGTTTTTACTCTGTTGTCATCTTGAAGGTACATGTAAGAAAAGAAAGATTTCTCGGAACGTTGGTAATGTTGCATATATATCGGCGCTCCTTCGTCAGCGAGCAACTTTCAACGCTTGCCAACAATAGAATGACCACTTTATCAGTTATCACTCTCTAATACAGTGTCAAGCGGTCGAGGGTTATACACGAGTGCTAAAACACGGAAACGAGCTATGGATCACAGGATATTTTACCTTCGCCTGAGAGTTAGGTATCAGGAATCCCACCGACCCCCTTTTTCCTTTCTGCCGTGGACTCATGTGTGTAACGGGGGATGTCTCAGTGAGGCCATAACCTAAGAATATTTAACACCTCATTAAAATTTGGATGTTAATTGTCCTGAAATGTGCTGTAGTAAGAATCCTTTGTCGAGAAGGCACATTGCTATTAACACTTTGGAGACTCAGACATAATAAGGTAAAAGGTGCAGTAGTCTATCCTATGGAACAGGGTTAGGACTGGGACTAAGCTTTATATAGGCCGAGTGGTCAGGATACGCAGGAGGCCAGGTGTCAAGTGGGATAGGGGCCGGGGGGTTAGGATTGAGAGTGGACGACATTCACCCCTTCAGCCATAATAAGGCGCGAAGCCACGAGGAGTAAATAAACCTTCACGCCACAAGTGTGTGCATTGCTAATACTATACATGTACATGTATGTAGGCCTACGTGCGGTTGGCAATAGGCCTCTTGTCGTATCTGATTCTAACATCGTCTGCCAAGTGGTTGTAAGGTGGTGGAATTTCTTACATGTAGGCCTATCTGGGGTTGTGATAATCATGCTTACCTTGGCGAATACAGTTTTTGCGAAGCCGTCTGCGAAGAGCTTCCTCTAATTCTTCACTAAGTGGGGAGCCACCACAAAGCATATCACGGAGACTGCTTAGATCGAACTTCTCGACTCTTGGGTCTTTCGCTAAGAATAGCACGATCGGCGGAACTACACAGTTGTAGGTCGCCTTAATTGAAAAAGAAAGGATTGGTGGACAATCTGTCATATCAGTTGCCAAAAATGCATGCCTTGGTGCGTTCAGCAAGAGACACTCGATGATGCAGATACATGTAATGGGCCGTATGCATAAAAATGAAGCATTTACTTTAGCAAAAGCAAAAAGTAAAAGCAGTTGCTTGAAGTCGAAAGTAAAAGTAAAACCAATTACTTGGTTTCATTATGCATAATCTTTTACTTCTACTTCAAAGCAAATGCTTCGTGACAAGCAATTGCTTGTTTACCAACTGTTTGCTCCTTGGTTAAGCAGGTTGACCAAAGGTTCTACAGTTGGCGCAATTGCTCAGTATAAGAGATCAATCTCTTTATGGTATTATGCATATGAATTAATTCTAGCATTTGCTAGAAAGGAACAAATAAATAAATAGCAATTTAATAATAATAGCAAATAGCAAAAAAATTCTAATAGCAATTGGTTTTTAGCAAAAGCATTTACTTTGGGTTTTATGCATACGGATGGAAGTTTAATTGCTTCAATTTTCAAGTAAAAAGCATTTGCTTTTTTATGCATATGGACCATTGTGTTTACAATAATCACAGAGAGCCACTGTAGTGGTCTTTTGGATGAAAATGCGAACTACTGCGGCTCATAATGCATGCATACCGCCAGAGTCAGCACCACCATCTGACCAACTTGTCATAGTATTAGTAATCTTCATAAAGCGACCACCACCACCAACAGCAACGTACTTTATGTTTCTGTGTTAAAGAGAGGTACATTTCCGGGTCGAATCGCGGCATGGTAACCGTCTTCGCTCCCCATCTCAGCATCGACAACATCACCTGTACCATTCCAAAGATGTGAAAGAACGGCAGCACAGCAATCGTTGTGTCCTCTTGTCCAGTCTGAACTAAGCTTGGTTCGGCACTGCGGCGGTAAATGAGAAGACGAAGAAATTATCGGTCCTACTAAATAGCGTCAGCAACCAATTTTAGCGTCTGGAAGCGTCAGCAACTTAAAGGTTGGCGTCAGCAAGGTTTTATAATACCATCAGCAGCATTTTGGGACGATCGTTCGGATCAAATTTTCACCGATGGCTACTTACTATGTCATTTCCATGTTGTTGACGATGTTACTGTGCGTGAGACAGACTCCTTTCGGTAGCCCTGTAGTGCCGCTTGAGTATGGCAACATGGCAACATCTTCCACAACGTCAATTTGGACATTCTGCGGAAAGCTTCCCCCATCGTCGTGAATAAGACGGGATACACTACCCTTGCCGTTAGCTGGATTAATTACGAATATATCCTGAAGAAGAGGTGTATACCCAAGAGAAGCCAATCTTCAGAAATTGCCTAAAGCTGCGTTTAGCTGACACGCGGAATGCGGATTGCGGAACGCGGAAGCGGAAAATGCAATGCATTTTCGCATACAACATATCTTTCCGCCAGGGTTTCCGCGTCCCTATACCGCATTCCGCGTGTCAGCTAAACGCAGCTTTATTATTTCTACGGCCTGGCGCCCGAAGTTTTTGAACGGCAAATCCAGCGAATAGCCACCCAATACGGCGGCCAACACCCTTCATCAGACCATCCTTTCCATGTTATTTGTCGATGAGTTTTCCTATAGGCCTACACCTACCTTTATTCCTTTACATTTCGAGGCAGATTTCTTTGCTGTCTCATAATTCTGAGGCACTGCCACTATATACCGGGCACAAGAGTCCATTATTTGAAAGGTCAGTTCGTCTGTAATGAGGGATGCAAAGAAGGGAACATGTCGGAACGCACTCGACCTTGTATTGAAACGAGAACGGCGCCGAATATCCCATACCAGATACTAAATTTTGATATAAAAATGAACTATTTGTTCAACATGGTTTTGTAGGTTGTTTTCGATGGACGTACTCATCCGCCAATGCGTGCATGAACATCCACGAAAAAAAAGATGCATCAGATCGAAATTATACATTTCAGATAGACCTACTTACATGTACTTACCAATCGTATAAGCAGGGTTTGCAGAAGTGACAACCCCACCAATGCTAAGAACGCCAAACACAACCAAGGGATACTCGGGCAGGTTGGGACAATACATGCACAGGACATCGCCTTTTTTAAAGCCAAGCTTTGTCAGCCCACTTCCTACATTCATCGCCAGTTTCCTGACCTCAGAGAACTTGTACTTTCTGTCCGTTGGACCATCAACCTTTTACAAAAAAAGATGTCCAACATATCAATTAACCGGTCACCACCTTTTCAAGTTGACGCAGTTCTCAGAGGCGATGCAACAAGAACACATGCATTTAGTGGACTTTGTTTGCTTATTCAGCCAATCGGAACACAAGTTCAGGCAAATTTGCTCATAATTCAAAATCGGGAGACGGACATGGCGCGAGGTCTATGATTTAGGCCAATTCTATTTGCACGTTGCCTCTGAATTTCCCCAGGCTACACAGAATTCAATTTGCATGCCGGAACGGGACAAACATCTTACCAATGCCACTGAATCCCCATATTTTCCGAAGTCTTCAAAGACAGCCTCCAGGAGAGTTCTGTTGGTGAGTTTGGTGTCAGGGAATGGACTGCTGATGATATTGTTGTTCCGGGGATGTGCGCCTGCAAAGAGATGAATATGAACTCGAAATACATTGTATGTGCCCGTCCTCATCATTTGTTCATGACGGCACTTTTCCACCTAATAAAAAAAAATAAAAATACTCAACCGTGCTCAGGAAGGAAAGTCAGAATATTGTATAAATGTAAATATGTAGGCTACATGAACATGTACATACGTACCAGACTCTCCAGACGCTCCTCTCACTTTTTCCATTGTCTTTTCTTCCCGGGACGCAGTAGAGATGACTTGGTGGTAGGCCTGGACACGTTCTCAGGATATGTTTGTCGGCGTTGCCCACAAGGCTCAGCGGATGCCCCGTAAAGACCTTAGGTTATTGGCAGATAGGCCTATATGATATTGTGCACGCACCTCTAAACTATTCCTTTACATGCATAAGGTGATTAGGCCTATAGATGTCATAAGACAATTATTTGATTGATATTGAACTTACTTCAAATAAACCTGTTCGACTGCCAGTCAATATAAGGCTCGACACTTGAATAGAGATACGAAGTGCCCCAGTAAAACTGCTGCCAAAGTAGGTCGATACAACATTCAATCATAATGTTGTCGGAGCGTTTGTAAACATTTTAAGTGGGAAATTATATCAAGGCAAGAAAAAAGACATAGACACACCAGTTGTTGAACATTATATGAACCATCATCATAATACTAATTCTTGTACAATATTTTTCGTGAATAACATTGTCAATATACCTGGCATCGACCACAATAAAATATATTTTAAAATTATCTGGTAAATATGATAAAATGAATAACCACAAATTTTCCAACATTAACAATGCATAATTTTGTCATGATATTTGCATATTTTGCAGACTAGTGACAACATCATTTGCAATCTGTGAAGTATAATACTTTTTGAGCAGAGATTTGCATAATATAAGCACCTGTGCTATAAAGGTTACATTAAATGAGTGATGATGCAAATCATACGGTAAAAACATTACTTGCAAATCAGCTACTATTTAAAACGGAATTGATCTTTCCCATCACATCACTTCTGTAGAACAACTTGACATTTTCACATTACTCTTACTACTCGAGTCTAGCACTGTCCATAATATACTCTTTACTGAATCTCAGCATATCTTGATCTCAGAACTTTTCGTAGAATCTTGCCACTAGCTGCCTTTGGTATTTCCTTCAGGAACCTTACACCACCTCTCAGTCTCTTGTAGTATGCAACATGTTCTGAATGAAAAGGATGATTGTAGTTTAGATAATTCCAGAGGAGATATGCTACAAGTGTGGAGGTACCCTACCAAAACGTTGCATGTTTGATGCAACACTGGGAGTATACTTGGGAATGAAGGATGTATTTCTTTGATGTCCAACTCAAATGCTGCCAACATGCAAATTGGCACTTCAAAGAAACAAAATGGAGTCCTTACTTTCAACAAACGTGACAATGTCTTCCTTAGTAGCATCACAATTGGGCTTTAACACAACAAATCCCATGGGTACTTCTCCTGCTTTGTCGTCAGGTATACCAATTACAGCTGCATCAGCAACACTTGGATGGGTTAGAAGGAGTCCCTCTAACTCAGCTGGGGGCACCTGGAAATGAAAAGGAGGTGAAGAAAATCGAAAAGTGTAGAAGAATCATAGTAAACTGGGAAATTGAGACGTTGTATTCTTACCTGGAATCCTTTGTATTTGATCAATTCCTTGAGTCTGTCCACAATAAAAAAGTGACCATCTTCATCAACGTGACCAATATCACCTGCAGGGAAAAACGAATAATCAGCATTAAGTGTCATGTTGAAACAAAGGACCAGTTTCTGGTTGAAACTTTATTGAGACAATGGGTGATTTCAAAGTTGGTGTTAACACCGTGTTTACAATCTATAATGCATTGTAAACACCGTGTTAACACCAACTTTGAAATCACCCAATGCCAAAGGTGATCATAGGGCCTACCCGTGTAAAACCATCCATCTTTGATGCATTGGTCAGTAGCCGCTTGATTGTTGTGGTAACCTTTCATGATATGCGGCCCAGAGAGAACTATTTCACCGTCCTGGTTTACACCAAGTTCCTCACGAGTCTCTGCATGAACGATCTGAAATTGGTGGTACGTGTTCTTTACAAAGAGATGCATTTTGACAAAGCTGGACGACTAAATACACAAGGGAAGCAAGCGATGACATAGGCCTACATTGTACCTACATCAGAAAAAAAACACAGAACAGATTGAGATGAGGAGTACAGGTGTAAAGAACACGACAGAACTAACAACCATGAATACTGCACATCTACATGTACACACAATTTGTGATATCATTAGTGTAAAATGGGAAGGACTACCAACCTTAGCTTTTGAGTTGGGCAACATCAGACCCACAGAAGCAGGCTTGTCACTCTTCAGTGGACATACATGAGTCACCGGTGACATTTCTGTGAGGCCATAACCTAAAATAGGAATGTCTGTTCTGCCTTATTCTGTCATGTAGGACAACGTTGTCAACAGAATCTGGTTAATGACAGCTCTCTGACCCTTAGAGAAGTACAGATTCAGAGATTAAAGATTAAGAAAGACAAGACAACAAAAGGAGCCTGCGAACAAAAAGTAGTAAGAGTTTCAGAGATCAATGAAGTCCAGGGCCGACCGCATAGAAAGTCCGATCGTGCTTTCGGTGCCTATCGGCGGTTTGGGAAAATGCGTTTTATGTAACTGCCGATAGGCGCCAGTAGCACCATCGGACTTCCTGTGCGGTCGGCCCTGGACATCAGCCAGTGACATTTCTCAGGATCTAATGAACAAAGACTCTTAACAGCAGCCTACCTTGTCTCACCACATTTCCTACTCTCTTTATAAGTGCCTGCTCCATGTCCTGACCGAGCGGTGCAGCAGCACAAATCACATCTCGCAGAGAACTCAGATCATATTTTTCAACGATAGGATGTTTTGCAAGAAACAGAGCAATTGGCGGTACTATGCAAATGATTGTCACCTGGAATTAAGATAAAGATGGATCTCCAATAGCCACAAATTGGGTGTGCAAGATTCCAGTTGATGTCACATGTGACTTTAGATTAGTGCACGCATTCAGGAACACAAATGTACAGTATATCACAGAGACCCAGATATTGGGCCAAGTTTTACTCCCATGGTCCACCACAAAACAAAACGAAACAATTTTGGGTACGCCTATATTCCACTTAAATTTATACCATCAATGTTAAAGGGTTTTCAACAGAAACACAACATATGGCCCAGCTGACCCCAAGCTTCAGTGCTGGTTGATATAAAATGCAGTTCGATAGGCCTACAAATCTTCACTGGTTTGTCTGCCTGAGGCGAGCAACTCAAACATTTGCAAGTTTTGCATGAGGATTACAGATTAGAGTATCCATATAAAGAACATACTTTATGTTTTTGAAGCAGTCCAAGATACATCTTTGGGTCAAACTTTGGCATGGTAACAAGCAGTGTTCCATTGTGAAGAAGTAACGACATCACAGGCATCATGCCATATATGTGGAAAAATGGAAGTACAGAGATGGTTTTGTCATCTGGGGTGGAGCGAATCAATTCCTTCTGGGAGCTGAAAAAAGAATACCAACACTGGGGCTGTAGCAAGCTTTTGGTGGGGAGGGGGAGTTACTGAACCATACGCTACAGCAACATATGGTCCAATAGTAGGGCCTACAATGTACATGTACTGCATTATGACACTGACGACAAATTGTCATATCTCTTTTCATTTCATCACCTATTGCAAGGCAGTTTTTCACACAAAATATAATACCATGAAACCTCTATTAAGGACACCTTGGGGGATTGTGAGGTGGTGTCCGAATTGAGAGTCGTCCTCATTAAAGAGGTCAAAAAGAACAGACCTGACAAATGAGGACAAGACTCTGCTGTCCCTAGAGAGGTGTCCTCCTGGTAGAGGTGTCTGCTATGGGAGTTTCTGCTGCACAAATACAACCCACATACTTTGTCATCTGCAAGTTATACACAACATTCCTGTGAGTTAATTGAACGCCTTTAGGCAGACCAGTGGTTCCACTTGAGTATGGTAAGACAGCAACATCGTCCATATCAATGTGGACATCTGGAAAGGCACTGCCATCATCTTCCATCAGATCGGCAAAGTCTTTACATCCTTCACTTCCTTCACTTCCTCCCCCGATGACAAAAATATCCTACAAGGAAATGTAAATTGAAGTATAAAATGAGGCTTCGGTGAACTAACTGAATAGTTTTCAAAGCTATGCAGGAGGAAACCAGAATACCTTCAGAATCAGCATGTCAAAGATACATCATCAAAAAGATGAATTTTTTTATCATACTCCGGGTAAGTGGTGTAAAAAAATAGACAAGAGAGGATGTGACATATGGCATTCAGTTATGATATCCCATGATGATTTATTTGACCAACACAACACAAATATTTACAAGGGTATTTTTGTACAATGGTCAGGGCACAAACAAATATCCTAGAGCATCTCCAGTTAAAACAACTGAATGAGACTTGCCTTCAGTTTTCCATATTCCTCAGCAGCAGTTTTGGCTCTCTCCAGAATCGCTCCCACAGTGACTAGGTACTGTGCATTGGAGTTCCTCAGTTGATGAACTAACTCCTCTGCAATGACATATGCGAATAGAGCCCAAATTATAACAAAGGTAGGCCTACCTGTGATGAATGTCATCACCATGTGTACCACGGGCAAAATATTTTCGTCAACAAAATGTTCTGCACGGTCATTGTATGAAAGTTAGGAGAGAGAGGACTGTCCCTTACCACTAGTGTAGGCAGGGTTTGCTGTAGTTACAACACCCCCAATATTGGTTATCCCAAGGAGTGCAATAGCATATTCAGGGAGGTTTGGCATGTAAAGACAGACTACTTCTCCTTTCTTGAAGCCCAGCTTGGTGAGGGCACTGCCAACATTTCTCAATAGATCTGGGATCTGAGAAAATTTATATGTCCGTCCAGTTGGCCCATCAATCTGAAAAATGGGCAAAGAAATTCAATTCAATTATGATTCAATAATAATAATAAAGGCACTTCATGTAAGATTGTTGTATCGTATTATATCAAAGAGTATATTAGTGTGCTCACACAAATTTGCACGCATCCCAAATCTGAATTCGTAAATGTAAGACGAGTGTGAGCAGCATATCATATCACACCGGGCAAATTATGACATGTTTGAAGGTGTTTTAGCTCACCAGTGCATCGCTGTCTCCATATTTGTCAAAATCACACATCACATACTGAGGTAGCGTGAGATTTGAAAATTCTACGTCAGGGAATTTACTGGCTATGATACTCATCAGTCGAGACCATTGATAAAGAGGGGGAGTCACGACTGGAAAAAATTAAGAAGTAGGGCTAGTGTACACATAATGCCCAGGTTCTACACTGAGCAGGGGACCAAGGCCAATATCATGACTCATTAAAAAGGACACAAACTCAATTTTGATCGCTATATTAACCCATATGTGCACAAGCTATTAAAGGCTTGCCAAGAAAACAGGGAAAAAGTGGCATGCGTCATGCTCAGCCACCATCCAAGGAAGGGCAACAGGAATTCTATCACACTTCAGTCCAAACTGTTGTAAAAGGAAAGGTATTGGGCAAAGGTTATTTTCATAATCTGGGTATAAAGAAGGCTTAATCCCCCCTCCCAACACACCTGTATCATCCCATTATCTCAACAACGCAACAGTGTTTGGTGCATGACGTGTTCCTGGTAATGACGTTGACCAATCAAAATTTGATGAAATGACATCATTGATATTTTTTCTTCTGTGAACGACGAAGAAACGAGGCTTCTGATTGGGCGCACGAGAAAATCCCAAAGCGTTGAACACGGAATCTGGCTGCTTGCTGCAGAGTGTAGGAAGAGGTTAGCCGATTTCTACACGATGCATTTTATGCAGAATGGAATGTTTGGGTGTTTACTTGAACTTACCTCGTTTTCCTGACCATTTGGTATCCGATCTAGGACAAAGGACATTTCTACAACTTAGGATGTGCAGTGGTCGCGCTGGATGATGCAAATTTGATTGAAATCGCGAAATTACAGCAGACGCTCTCACTCGATGCATCGTCAAAAAATCCTGATTCACTGGGGACTACGTCAGTTGATGATGTCACTATTAGACTGGTTCCCTTCTCTGCTGCTCATATACGCGGCACCGCGGGTTTTGAAACCTTTGGCGCGCCTCTCGGTCTCACTCGACGGGGTTGGGCAGGCGACCCTGTGGACGAAATTGAGCTAAAATTATACAATAATTGGCATTATCTCGTGGATTAGGCCTACTCTCCTATCAGGTAGTCCGAGACAATTCATTTCAGACGTTAGGCCAAGGCACCGTATAGCCTACCTACGTACGCCTTCATCTCGGCTTAATTTACCTGGGCCTAGTTCTGTTCGGAAAGTACGATTCATTATTTTAAGCGCCCATACAGGTAGGCCTGCACAAGCTTGTGCCATCAATCAAATCCAAATACTTTTTTGACCGATAAAAAGGCGGCAGGGGCATGACATAAAATAATGGCAAGTGATAATTTGTAAAATAAATATGCTTTGAATACCTATTTCATTTACATCTTGACTACCAAGGGTTGTGACATCGCTCCGCCCTCCGACTATACGCTCGCACAAACGTAGTGGCGTAGTCTTTTGACGTAGCCAATACACGTGGAGTTCCAAGATGCCCCATAAAGCAGGTTCAATGCTTTCCAATGATACCACGATGACATTCCTTCAGTCATGCATCGACACGGAGCGTCATTGTTTTGAAAACGGCATGTCCAAATCCATTTGTTACAGTTCATAATCTTGGAGCCAAATTTCCCCAGATGGTGGTCTTTGGCGGTGGATCTCTCTCTGGGAAGGCATCCCTAAATGCATCTTGAGTGTCTTGAAAAGCTCTTGTTTTCAAGGAATTTTGTCACCACAAACACTCTTTGCTCAGCTGGTAAGTTGCACCATGTTGCTGGCTTGAATGTCAAGGGGCCGTATGCATAAAACATCTTAAGTGTAAAATTTCCCTTATCTTTTGTTTGGAACAATAGTTTAAGGGAAATTTTACACTTA
The DNA here is from genome assembly GCA_002633025.1 of Notospermus geniculatus. Classification (NCBI taxonomy): domain Eukaryota; kingdom Metazoa; phylum Nemertea; class Pilidiophora; order Heteronemertea; family Lineidae; genus Notospermus; species Notospermus geniculatus. The sequence goes on from NMRB01000170.1 coordinate 559,871, forward strand.
AGATGTTTTATGCATACAGCCCCTGGTCTGAATACCTTTGGCACATTGCGCTATGTTGTGAAGTTACTCACCATGTTATTGCATAACGTTAATGACATAAAAGTTAAATGCTTGCTTGCTTTCCTGGTCAACCATGGCAAGTGAACATTCATTTCACTGGTTTATTCCAACTGTAACAAATGGATTTGGACATGCCATTTTCAAAACAATGACGCTCCGTGATGCATGACTGAAGGAATGTCATCGTGTGGTATCATTGGAAAGCATATTGAAGCTGCGTTATGAGAAACCCACTATTATACATAGTGGTACACCTCTTGGGTTGGTCATATTAACCCCTTTTCACAGTATTAGGTTTTTTCTGGGACACTGTCACACATCTTCGATGATCGAAGGCCGATCTGCTATCCACTGCGTTACACCGCACATCACCCTTCGAGAAATTGACCGGTCCACGGCGTATCTGCCGCCTCGAGAAGAAGAGGCCAATCAGAATCGGTGTTGTAAAATTTGAATCGTGGTACAAAGAGTGGATAGCCGAAGACCTGATATAAAGTGCAATATGATTGGTCGCCCGGTAAAGTTGGCATCGTGCCAAGATACGCCGCCGACTGGTCTATTTCTCGAAGGGTGATGTGCGATGTAACGTTAGTGGTGAGCAGATCAGCCTTCGATTATCGAAGATGCTGTCACACGGCGTAGGTCTACTATTCCCATTGCATTAATTCTACAACATTCATCGGTGGGAGAGGTGTCTTGATACAGACGGCGACAGTGTCGAGCCCTCTGGATCCCCTCTACCGCGATGTCCTGCTAAACTTTCTTTCACTACACGAAAATTCCCGGATGAGGACATCCGCCATTCAGTTCTTTATCTTTATTGTGGAAAGAGATATCGGTTGACATGGTTGAGTAAACATGAAAAGGCCATGCGAAATTTTGCGTGTCAAGACGAAGCAGATTAATATTCCTGGTCGAATTCAGGCCTATTGAACAAGGAATTCCTTCGTCGTGCATGATCAGGTGTCAGAACGGTCGGTCTTGGCAACGATTCCACTTCGTCGATCCATTGGTTGATATATGAAGATATTGATTGACCGCGCTGTACGTGTGCATGGAAGGACGTTATATTATCATGGAACAAATAAATATCCACTCAATCTGCATGTTGTTCATTTACTCTGACATATTGACATTAGTATGTATAGAGAATGTGTGCCAGTTCTGTGTATAAATTTGTCCTGTGAAGGAGAGTGACCATTGTGAAGAAAGCAGAACGCTCGTGTCGGTTTATATGCGATCGAAAGGGAGGACGCCGATTGATTGATAAAAATGTCGAAGGTAGGCATCTAATCCATTTTCCCAAAAGTCGGTCATTAGCAGAGCTGTTTGCTGTTGATTTATGGTGGAAGAGGCTCAAGTTTCGAACATCGATGTTCGGTCCCGTACTCTCTAAAGAGGCACAAGCTGAAAAAGGTTTGGTTTTTCTTCACCCGAGTCTGCCATCATGCCTGCTGAGCAGAATCGGCTGGAGTGTGAACCACGCATGGGCTCTGTCATGTTGTATCTGTGCACAAGATTGATTCAACAGTGTGTTCAAATGACTAGGAAGCTTTGTTGTGTACATGTACACGCGGGTTGGCCATAAGCAATAAACGGTGACGAAGGCGCCTCAAACACCATTCCCAGCTTCAATTTTGAAATCGTTTCTTTCATTATCATTTTCTGCTACATGAATGCATTTTTTGTAACAGGGCAAGCCGTTAACCAAGAAAGAAATCGATGAAAGTAAGTGTAATCTTTTTTTACGTCATCATCAACCTTTGCTTGTTCCGTGTGTGAATGGACAGAGCCAGACTGAGCATGTTCCTTGGTTGCTACAGTGTACTGTCTTTTTACACATTGATCCATCGTTCCTACTTCAGAGGTGAACGTCGCCTTTTCACTCGTTGACAAGGATGGAAATGGCCGGATCACCATGAAGGAGTTCGAAAAGGTTTTACAATTGGCGGGTGAGAACCCCACGAGGGCCGAAGTCAGAAAAATCATCCAAGAATATGACTTAGATGGTGAGTCCTTTTCTAAGGGAAGAAGCATCGATTTTGAGGAATTCAACCTGGCAGAAGTACATGTATGATGACGCTCTAATAACTGGCAAAGTTACAGTGGATCAAGCCGACGTTTACCATCTGAATTTAGTAATGGTATACCGGTACCTGTGCCTTCTTCCTTGACTTCCTGTCAAGATGGCACTCGTCTCATTTAAACATTCTCGAAACGTTTCTGTTATCTTTCCAGACAACGGAACACTTGATAAAGAGGAGTTCAAGAAAATGATGGAAGGGAACTGGACGAGATCAGACCCCCAGGAATACATGCAAGCATTTAAAATATTTGATAAGAATGGTGATGGTTACCTTAATGCCAACGAACTTCGAAAAGCCATGACGAAGTTTGGAGAAGTTATGAGTCCGGCGGAAGTAGAAGAAATGCTTTCCCTCGCTGACGTCGATAAGGATGGCCGTATTAATTACAAGGGTGAGCACCAAAAGGCTTCATAACGGTCACATGATGATCAAGTATGTGCATGGACCTGTTGGAGCTTTCAAAGACGAGGTTCCTGTCATTGATGTTGTTAACAGTGCGTCGAATTCTGCTGAAGGAACGCAAAACTACATGTAAATCCAGTTGTGTGGCGAACGCAGCCCGGTTGAGCCTTTGACAGAACCTGTATTGCCAACAAAACACGATACGAAACCACGATTACGTACCTGTCTCAAAATTTACCTGTACATCATTCTCTTTTTCAGAATTTGCAAGGATAATGACAGGCACAGCGCTCGCTGACGCGGCTGATCTTTGACCAACGTCAGTGACGTGCATGTACATGTACATTCATGGATGCGTAGGCATCGTCTGCGAGTTCCATTTTTCACCAGTTCGTCATAATCTTTACTCATTAATTAGTTATACTTAGATACGCCCATGGCCGACAGGCCTGTTCCTTGGTAGTGATAAGGAAACAGAGCGATCACCGTTGATGGACTGATACATGCACTTTTGCATCGGCATTCACCTCGTCAGCAATCTCCTCGCCAACAGAGGTCTCCATCAAATACAGCTGTGTTAGGTTTGAATATTGAGTATTTCCACTGGCAGCAAAAACGCATTTAGTGTGTTGTTTTGGCTATATTTTCATATCATACTGGCAGGTCTTCATATAGATCTAGAGGACGCGGTCCAGGTGAGCGACACTTGCATGCCAGTGTAGGAAAGGGGAATACCGTTTCTACACTATGAAGGATGTTTCTGCGA
>NMRB01000171.1:4993-31542 GCA_002633025.1 Notospermus geniculatus
ATGTTCAGTCGCTCCTGTAGTCGCAAGGCTAGTCGCCTAGAAAATCGCTCAAAAAATCGCTCGTGTGCGCCATGCTTTAAGTAACCTGTAGTAATCATTGCATCTCTTTCCTACCTTGTAACTCTCCCTTACATACAAAGGCAAGATTGTTTGGACTGTTACAGTAGAAGTCCGACCACTTCCCAGTGTACCGGGAGATGACAGTGCAGTATTGCTTGCCAAATTTATCATCTGGCTGCCCAGGTTTCCAGTTGTAGTAACGGACTGGCCTGCCGTCAACCCATTTGAAGATATTTCTTGTGTATGATGTTGGTTTCCGCTCCAGGCCGATCCAATAAAGGCCATCTTTTGACTTTCCTCTCCTGAAAGCCCAAACCAAACTCACGTGTCAGGGCCCCGAGTAGGTGGAGATGAAGTTTGCAACTTCCTGTTCAGTCTCTACTCTTTGTCTTCGCGTTCATGGTTTCTTACCCCCAAGTCAGTTCGCTCCCAACTTCATTTGGGCCACAAATGTAAGAAACACATAACACGGCTCCTGTTCAGGGAGGATCAATAGTTCATATTTTATCAGGTAAAGTCCGGCGCAACCTTCGCGCGACCCAATGGAATGCGGAAATACGAAATCTGACAACAGCTTGCGGCCACCTATTACCTAATTACGCCATCGAATAGTGGAGCAGAGTATATAATTTGATCACGCAGTCCAATCGGTTATTCAAGAGTCGTGTGTTGAGTAAGATTTGTGGTCTGTCGTGGTTTGTGGTAAGCCTACTTCCGCATTCCTTTGGGTCGCGCGAAGGCTGCGCCGGACTATAGACTACCAGATCAAGAATCTGCTGACAATGCCAATATGCATTCTAGAATTATTAGGGAGTTTAAGAAATCAAACGATAAACGTTAACTTTACGACAACGTTATTTTTCATACTGCGGTTTCACCAGATTATATATCGTGTTTTCTGTACAAAAAATAACGTTGTCGTAAAGTTAACGTTTATCGTTTGATTTCTTAAATTCCCTATTATTCAGTCGCTGGACAGTAGTATAGTACATTGTATGTGGTTTTCATCCAAGATTGAGGCGGGCAGCAGGGTGGGACAAATTGTACTATAGTATGTGGTTTTAATCCAAGGCCCCTATACTATATTATGTGGCTCTAACCCTATATAGGTCCTATACTATAGTATGTGTAGGTCCTATACTATACTATGTGCTCTAACCCTAGGCTCTATACTAAGCTTTAACCCTAGGCCCTATACAATAGTAGGTGGCTTTTTTACCCCCTGGTTAGAGCACATACTATAGTATAGGACCTAGGGTTAGAGCCACATACTATAGTATAGGGGCCTAGGGTTAAAACCACATACTATAGTACAATTTGTCCCATCCCTCCCGCCTCAATCTTGGATGAAGGTGGACGTAGCCATTTAGTCTCGCCCATGACCAGTGCACTGTGCGACAGGTACGGTACCGTGCAGATCCAGCTCGCAGTGATGACTATTTGGTGTTCGACTTACAGAATTGATACAACCCACTGGTTCTCTCCCCTGTCCTTTATTGACGTCACGTGATACCCTGGACCAGATTTACTGCACATAGTCTCAGCCAGCGGGAAGTGGACCATATCAAGGAAGAGCTTGTAGCAGGTGCGGTGCCGTTTGATGTAACCAGGCATGCAGTGTTCTGTATAAAAAACAGTAACAATTTCCGAACTTGTTGATAAATGAACTGGCGGCCATGTTCATGGCTGTTGTTTTATGAAGCTAACGTGTTGGCAACATGAAAATACCCCTTGACAAGGCGTACAAGGAGTTAGAGACTCTAGAGGGTGGGCCAGAGAAAGTTTCCCTCGAACAATAGCGTTTCCAGTGTTTCCGTATTGTTCGAGGGACACTTTCTCTGGCCCACCCTGTAGTTTGCTCAGTTTGTCTGGCGTATCTCTTCATTGTTACGCCATTTACATGCTGAACTTAAAGGTGCCCGATATTTCCACTGTTTCCCGACAGCCGGCGCCACCATCGCCGTGCACGCCACTCTCCAACCCCAGGGCCTAACTACCTTGTCGGGGATTGGACCGGTAGTAGTATGTACCGGTACATTTTAATGGATTTTGTGGATCGTATTTATTGCTACCGCTAGGTGGCAGTCAAAATACCGGAAGAGATCGCATACCGTGCCCCTTTAAGTGTACAGCATCGATTACGTCGATTACATGTACCGCCGACTTGTCCATCCCGGATAAAATAGTCCGATTCGGATGCCCGTTGCAATGTCTCGTGCTGCCATCTGGGAACAGGTACGGACATTCCCTTTACATTCGGCCATGAATCCGAGGTACTCAAAGGTGCTCACGAATACTCTCTGATATACAAACCTGCTAAAATTCGTTTGCCCTTACAGATGAAAGCCTTCCGCTGTTGGCACGAAAGAGCGTTCCATTGCCCTTTGGGCGTTATAGCTGTGCAGAACTTTCCATTACGTGGTCTCCGACGAAATCGGTTTTTGAAGGTCACCTTGGCCCCGTTGTCCCATCGATAGGATGGATTTCTCCCAGTCTTCTTCAGTCCAATCCACACTGAACCATGGTTCTTCATCCTTCGATTTTGAAAAAGATTGACTCACTTTGAGAGAACGCTGGCAGGTCTAATCCATGGGCATTTCACACCCGGGACACTTGAGGCCGTCGCCGGAATGCTTCAGTCATAATTTTTTCTTGTATCTGTTGATTGGTTTAACGTAACGTAGACCACAGGCCTCTGGGTCGTTGTCAGTAAAATCGAGGCGTTAATTAATGAGTTTTCTCCAGAATAGGCCTATCACCTCGAGTTATGTATATAAATACATAACTCGAGGTGATAGGCCTATTCTGGAGAAAACTCATTAATTAACGCCTCGATTTTACTGACAACGACTCAGAGGCCTGTGCGTAGACCATGCATTCGAGATAATTTCAAAGAAGAAAGCAGTTGCTTCTTATTAGATCGCCGTCTTGTACAAGACACTACTTACGCAAAATATCGCATAATGGTATTTTCCATATTGTCAGCGATAGACGTCAGTTGGTAGGATGGATGAACCTGCCGACACCTCCGCCTAGCCTCCTCATGAGTCACTTTATCCGTGTACAGTTTGTAACATGATTTGGTCATCGCCAAGTAACGGTAGCCAGGGACGCATGTGGCTGAGAGCAGAGGGAAATAGAGGATACCGTCACTTCATGAATTTCTTGATTTTGTCAAACAATTGAAGACATCAAGTATCAGATGCCCAATGGCCATGGTTTACTTTCGAACTCAGCTGCCATGCTAATTGACTCACTGAGTGAAGATGGACTCACTGGCGATTAAATTTGGTTTGAATCGCATTTTTACGTGCGTGCGCCTACTTGTGCATGATATTGTGCATCTAACCGTATTTGTCAGGGGCCACTGGCGGCAAGACATTTATGTCAATGGGGTGGACGGCCTGTGGTAACTTACGTTGCTTTGAAGCGGCATCCGACAGCACAGCTGAAACTGTGAAAGCACTTGTACCATGAAAATATTCGGTAAATCGCCGTGTCTCAGTAATGAGAACATCGCTTTGCCACATAATGCAAATGACATGTACACTCATGGCCAAAAGTAAATGGACAGCAGTTTATCTTGAATATCTCCAAACCAATGGGGTGGAGAAAATTGAATCCGACATATGTAGTAGTAAATTTTCCTGGCTATCTAATGGTATCAGCATCGAAAAAATCCGCTGAAAACCACATTTGACAGAAGGAATGTTGTAAAGGTATGTTTTTTGCTACTTTTTTATTTGCATGATTTCATTCAAAATTTTTATATCACTGTGTTCTACTCATCGAAGCCTTTCATAATATATCCTGAAATTTCAAATATTCCGCGTAGAAATGTGATTTTGGGGCACTTTTATCAAAATTATGTTGCCCATGCTTGCAACACCTTTGGCAGAGCCCCTTGAACCCAATGGTCATGCCAGTAGATAAAAATCAATGGCCATTGAATAGTTTGTGGGATTAACGGGGTGCCAACAGGCTGTGAACTGGTCAACTACCAGGAATCCACTGAACTGACGCAGCCTGTTATGGGAATTGACCCTGCATGACAAACACGACCTTCAGCCACAACTGGGTTTCTTTATTCATTGTGAACGAGAAATGACAATACTTAGTTTTCATTCACCACCACAACTCACAATAGTGCAGAGGCCTGTGTCAAAGGTGTTGCACGCGTGGCCAAAAATATTTGGATAAAAGTGCCCCAAAATCACATTTCTACACGGAATATTTGAAATTTCAGGATATTTTATGAAAGGCCTCGATGAGTAGAACACACTGATATAAAAATTTTGACTGAAATCATGCAAATAAAAAAGTAGCAAAAAACATGCCTTTACAAAATTCCTTCTGTCCAATGCGATTTTCAGCGGATTTTTTCGACGCTGACACCATTAGATAGCCAGGAAAATTTACCACTACATATGTCGGATTCAATTTTCTTCACCCCATTTGTTTGGAGATATTCAAGATAAACTGCTGTCCATTTACTTTTGGCCATGAGTGTACATGTATTACAACCAAATTGATCATCTACATGTGGGGTATTATAAGTGGTAAGCTTACAATTCTAGCCCCGGTGTACAATTCTAGCCCCTGAGTATACATCTCCATGCAATGCTGGCCATTTTTACACTCAGGGGCTAGAATTGTACCACTTTACCCTATTTGTTTGTGGAGTGGAAGAAGCATGTACATGTACTAAGTTTGAAGGTGTTGTCAATTTGTAAACTTTCAAAATACAACGTCATGGAAAAAGCATACATGTATATCACAGGAATGTGAGACTCCCATCTTGGGAAAAGTGAGGCTGACGTCGTATGGACGGATGTTGTGTAAATCGTTCGCCAAATAAATGGTTAAATGGTCTTACCTACAGCGAAGATAAGCCAGTGTGATAGATTCATTATCGTGTGGTTGACGGCTCGAAGATGTAGAACGACAGCCCAACGAAGTCGTGCCTCGGGAGGGTTGCAGAAATCATAGATCGATGTTAAAATGACTGTATAGGCGAGTGACCGAGCGTTTGGGAGGGAGAAGAAACATCATATTTCGCATGTAACACAACACTTTAAAAGCTTTCTGTGATTGCGCCAAAACTGGGAGAGGCAGTATGCTTATGATACACAAGGGATAGTTTGGTAGGTCTGTTCTAGAGATCATGCCGATAAAGTGTGGGTTTACTGTAATGATATAAACGACACTTCCGTTTTACCTTTGCCAAAGTTGCAGAGCGCTTTGCCTGCATCCTGGACTTGCTGAAAAGAGAGTGACTTTGTTTCATGCCCAGGTATCGCGTGAGATAAATCTAATTTTTGACACGCAGCTTTCGATTTAGTCATACATTCGGTAACAAGAGCATCAATAGGAAACTTTATACACGTTTATGAGTTATTGACCATATGATTTATTTAACAGAAACGTAACAAGTGCTGAACATACAATTAAAAGTAGGTATGTGATCACTACAATGTTGGGATAGGGCATCGGCTGTGTTTGTGTAAACGCCCTCACTTCATCTTTTCGCACGCACACATCACCGATCCAGCCCAGCCAGCACTCTTTTGAAGAAGTTCGACACTGAACGACAGCTTCCGTCTCATTTGAATGCTTTCACGCTGTCAATCACGGTCACACACAACACAGCATCAAGCACACGAGAACATGAGAAAGTACGCTCAATCTGCTTCGTAACCACACCACAACCCTGACGTAGCGTTCCCATCACAAATGGTGGACGCATGTTTTGAAGACATTCACATTCACTTTACAACACACACACGCACACACACACTGAAGATAGCTCGACAGGGTTATAAAAAAACAACCGTGTTCGGAGGGCTAATCACGAGCGGCCCGACTGATCCCATGCACGCCGTTCCAGTCAGCATAGACAGGAGAGTAACAGACATCCTCACATCCGACATCTGTTGATGGCACGGTAACAGATTCACCCTCGTAAAATCGCTGTAAACTGAATGAACAACATCATAAACACAACAGAGATTTAGATGGTGTTGTGCTGTACATGTATGTATAATCAAGCTCAGCACCAGGTTGGCGTATTGCTGATTCGCTCCAATGTAGTCCGCCGTCCGAGAACTGACCGCTCTGCGGTCAAAGTGTGGAAAGTATCAACTCCCTTCCTTTCTTTGACTTCATGTTTCGTCAGTATCTAACCGCCTGTAGGTAATCGGATCATCACCACCACCACGCAGCCTCCTTCTATGTTGACATCTCTGTTACCAGACACTCTCTGCTCTGCCCTGGCCCCACCACCGCCATAACGGAAAGGTTGGTCGTTGAGTTGAGATCCATGATGGAAGAAGCTGCTGCAAGAAAAAAAACAAACGCAAGTCATCCGCGGAAGGAATTTGGGATGAAGTCCCCAGACCTGGGAGAAATGCGGGTTCTGGAAGTTAGACGGAAGATAAAGGTAACGGTATGAAGAAACGAGCAAAAGTGTCCTCCGTTGTTCTGTCAGTGTCAAGTGCGACACTTTCCTCTTCAGCGTTATGTTACTGCCGACCTACCATTGCCTCTTCCTTGAGCGGTAGTCGAGGTCCTTTCAAACCGTGTCACAGTTGAGTGTTCAGACTTGGTGCCGATGGATGAGCCATCCATTGTAAACCGGCCAATGGTGACTTTGTTCGTTTTCATCATGACCTGTAGTGATAGATTTACGTTGGGAGGGAAGAGATAAAGACTTCACATAAAGGCTCTGATGGTGCGTAAATCGACTGGTTCATTATCCATCCAAGCTCATGTAGTGATGGAAGAAGCGACCAGTCACGTTACAGACTAGGCTTTGTGAATAATCCCTTGTCTTCGCACATACATGTATTTACCTAACGGGATTCTCAGGATATCATTTAGTTCATCCTTCAATTATCTGGCTGAGGCACGACTTTGGCGCACACCACATTCACAAGGCAAAGAACGAACGACGAGGCCCACTGGCAAGCTTCCCATGGAAAGTAAAGCGTGTACCAGTACGGCATGCTTTGGGTATAGATCAAGCTTTACCGTTTGCATGCCGACATGTACACTTCCTTTATTTGAAGCCACTTGGCTTAACCAAAGGCGTATATCAGTGCATTGGATGCGTACCTTCGGGACGAAGATTAGCAACAAGGTCAATGTCGTGCAGAATATAACCAACACCGACAGCAGCCCATACCGGACGGAGTACTGCTCATGCTTCAAAATATGGCTAATGGGAACGGCAAAAGCGCTCAGGATTGTTATGTTGTAGACGCATATGCAGATGATCTTAGAGTCATTCAGGCCGGGTATGGTCACCTTCCGTGTCTCCCACGCAATAAATGTACCGATGACGAGGATGAGGCCCTTGTAACTGTAGATGGCAATCTGCCAGTAACTGATGTAGTCACTCCGGCAGCCAACGTATTTGGCGACCACGAGGACGTCGTCATTGGTGGGATCCATCTGAAATGGAAGGGATTTTACGAAATGCACGACCTTATATCATGGTACTGTAATGCACAACCTCATATCATAGTACTGCAGTGAACATGAGAGGCCCTGACTCTGCCACGCCAGACTAAAAATATGGAGCGAAAATGGTCGGCGACAAACGCGGCTTCTGCTTTGTGCAGGGAAGATTTCAGAGTGAACCTGAACAAAATACCTGACTGTCTGATTTCAAGGTAAAGCTTCTTAGCGGATCCAGCCCCATCCACAGCCCAAGGACGATGGCGTCACAACCAATCAAAAGGGTGATAATTGCAAATAGGTGACAGTCCCGGATGACCTTTTTCTTTAGGGCCTCGTTGGTGAAGAGCATGTGGGCGCGCCACATCTTGGCGAAGACGGCTCCGAATGCCATCGTGAAGGCAACGCTGGTCAACCACACTTGTGTCTGAGGAAAGAAAAATTCACGGGTTAGTGTTTGACATTGTGGTGTCGTACTGCCAAACCGTCATGAATAGTCAATGCCATTATTATGTAAGCAGAACTCCGATTGGCACTCAATCCCTTGTATGAGGTTCTTTGATTGGTGCGCAAGGCTTTGTATTAAAGGCTTTTTGCTTGTCTCGTATCCCAAACCCGTGGTTACACTACATAAAAATACCCGTGTTTTTCCAGACCCGTGTCAAACCCGTGTGTGCGAAAAGCCCGGCGAGAGGTCACACCACTACATTGTAGTTAAGTCGCCCGGCGACAGTTGCGCTGCATGCACTGACTCTTCAGTCATTTCTCTATTGGCCCACATTGTTGGAGGCGCGAAAACGACGTCACTTAATGGCTGCGCCATCTGTAGCCGTGCTAAAGAACTAATGAGACACGGGGATTTCGAAAAGCACGGCGAGATTGCCGTGTTCCAGAAACCCGTGTCTTTCCGACACGGGTTTCTTGAAACCCGGCAATTCATAGGTGTGACCGCAAAAAAACTGGGGATTTTATGTAGTGTAACCACGGCTATTGTAAATGTGCACAATCAAGAGGTAAGTGTATTGTTCCTTATCCAAACATCTACAGAGCAGTTGATCCGGTGGGACGTTTACACAGCTGAAGGTAAGCAGAAAATCACTGGGTTGAACACAGGCTATACATTAATCTCAACCACAAGACAATAAGCTTGTCACTTACGTTACAAAGCTTGGCATACGTCTCCACATTGACCCATCGCATGTCGATTGAGGCGATGATTACGGAGAGGTACATGATGATCGCTCCAATACAGACGAAGTTATTGAGATTAGGAGACGACATCTTGATGACCCTGTTCGAACGAAACGTTAATCATGAGGACGGAGGTAAAAGCAGTGTTATTGCAACACAGAAAGAGGTGCACCCCTCTCTAGCACTCTCTTGCTACTGCCAAAAAGATGTTCCATGGAACACACTGTTAAGGAAGGGTATAAGGTAGTTCCATCGCTGGATAGGCTAAGTTTAACCGAAAATGTCCGAAATTTTAGTGAAGGCCACGACGCATCGAAGTTTCTGAGCTGGTTCGGAACTTCAATGACGGAATTGGTATGGGGTGTCTTCTCTGGTCTCGCTGGGGCCTGATTCACGAAGCCCTCTTAGCGTACGTATGATCTTAGCACTGCCCGTATCTATTGTTCGTCGACTTGCTGACAATAGATACGGGCAGTGCAAAGATCATACTTACGCTAAGAAGGCTCTGTGAATCAGGCCCCTGAGCTGCAAACATGATTTTTCGCCAAGAGAGTCCTGTTTAATCAAAGTAAAAGATTCCATACTTCTCATTTCTGTAGTGAATGTTGAAGGCAAGGAATCCCACCGCAGCCGTGATTCCAAACACGCATAGACAATCCATGGTAATGGTTAGTGCTAGTGGTAGAACGGTAGTCTCCTCCCGGCGATCGAAGCTATCCTTTGGTGGCTTACCGCCTGAAATTAAAACCCTTTAACTTCAGTAAGAACGGTCGTACAGTTAATTGCAAGCTACCGGTAGACATATTTACTGATGGACGCTGGCCTACTCTTCCAAAGAGGGCAACGGCGATAATGATGTTAGTGATGATGATACATGTAAGCCAGGAACTTGTATGAATTTGCATTCAAATCTGGAAGGATACAGTTACTGTATTCTTCCCTTCGAAAGCCATGCAGCACCGCATATTTTGAGCCCAACAGGTAAGTCACTTCGATCTTGCTTTCTGTGTTGAGTCGGCGTTGACTTACCCAACCAAATGATTTTGTCGTGTTTGTACCACTCTATGTGCGGATGTGGAGAACTTGCATCGTATTCGCCGACTTCATGGCTGGTGTTATCTGGAAGGCATGCCAGGCAGACGTTAAAGGAACAACAATCGGATCTTTGAAAACCAAACGCATTGTCACATAGAGCAACGACAACAACACAACGCCCGCAAGGAATAGCTGGGTGATGAAAGTCGTCATAGGGCAGTGTTTGTTTTATCAGCGAAGGCAAGTTGTCAACAACGCGAACATTTACATGTACCTTGGGTTACTTTTATTGACTTTCAACAGCAGCGTTGTCAAGTGTATGAAGTTTGAATAGATAGAGTTGTCAAGTATAGAACTCCCCTGGCAACGGGATAGTGGAAATTCTTACCTCGCCATTGCCGTATATACGTGATACCTAATCGAGTGCCATTTTTCGTGAAGGCAAGTGGGCCCTGAAATCAAAGGACTACCTGCATGAATTTTTTTCGCATACATGTATAGGGCCTACGGAGGAAAACTAACTCGCAGATGCAGATACGGATCAGATGAAAGCTATACTTTATTCTTTTATGGTTCTCGGGCGTTGAGAAGATCCCATCATAAAATTTCAGCCAATGGAAATGCGAAGAAGACTGCTGCTTGTGTGAGAGAAAGGTGACGAACCGTTGCACCGTAAAACGTCGTTTCCTCCAACGCCTCCCTCATGACGGCCAGCATCGCTTTATCACCGTATGTGAAATCTTCAAGTGTCTTATTCAGAGCTTTCAGCTTATCAATAGACTTGTTAAGCGCCACTCCTATTGCCCAGGCGGCATCGTAGGCATAACCATGGCTATAGGACAACTCGTTACCCGGCAACAAGTGGGCATATCTCCTGTTGGCCCGCTGGTCAATCTCATAGGGCGTCTGGAAGAGAACATATTAGGAGCTGTTAGCGAGTTGACCACTAGGTGTCACTACGGCCCAATTCAATGCATCTAGCGGACCCGGTCATTATCGATCGAGCAGCAATCACGTAGATTTTCCTGTACATTGGTCCGCTAAGACTTTGCTGCCATCTGTTGGCAATATGCGCGGCTGACTGCTCCTATTCAAGAACTAAAGGTTAGCCTGGTTCCCGTCGCCCTCGCTGCGAGATCTCGCGATATAGGCTCTCTCCGTCACATAGAAACGGGAACAGCTCAGCATCAGGATCGACGTTTTGATGAATACGCTTAAAAGATTTATTTTCGGTTTCCGTACGTCACGTATGTCATCAAGGATCAATTGCAAAAATACATCTTTAATGATCATTTGACATTTCCGGGGGAAATGAATCGACGTTGCCGAGGCATCTTTAATGAAGCAGTCATAGGTCGATCAACGGAAATATTCCCCGGGAAATCTTCCAGAATTTCGCTAAGATTACGATTTTAGAAGAATGAGACGTGGTTGAAGGATGTGCGGTTGAAGTCTGTCACCGATTTAGCTTACCATTCCAGATATGGTAGAAACATTAGCCTTACTGAGGTATTCCATCTGTCCGAGGCTGATGTAACCCTCAGCGGCTTGGTAGAGTTCTGCCTCAGTGCAACGATGAGGAGGAGGTGTCCCCCACGCTAAATCCAGCGTGTGGGGCCAGCCTGGTGAGGCTGCATAATCCAACAAGATCCACTGATATTTCTTCCCAGTCAGTCCAAGTTTCAAGGCCTGGCAACAAGATAAAAGCACTGAATTTATTATTGACAAGACGTTAGCAGAGTCAAAAGCTATTGTTCACTGCTTATGTTAGAACATGCACGAGTATGAATGTACGTACATGTACATGTACGTACACATACCGTATATGCTTCCTGAATGGTCTCTACCAAGTCACTCACTCACCAAACAAATTCTTACCTCACAGAACGTTTGCCGGACGTAGAGGTCATGAACGTTTGATACTATGATTCTAGCGTCATATTGCTGGAAAAAAATAACTAATCACTGGTAAGAAGGATCAGAGCATTATTGATGGGTTTAGCCTTGTGGTTTCCTTTCAATGTGTGGTAAAGTGGTGACATATCTGTCAGTTTTTGATTTTGATTTGCAAGATCTCCTCTTGCTGCTTTCACTGTAAATCTAAAGTGTTTAAAGTCTGAACACGAAACTAAACGGGAATATGCAACAGATTTTAAACATCTAAACGCGTTTAGTTCTCCATATTCCAACGAAATAGATTAATGTGTTTCCATGACGGCAAAAAATTATTAAACCGACTGATTTGGACTGAAAAAGGGACAAAAAAGCGTTGGAAGATGAAGGAAAAAAGTATAAAAAGGCACGCAGTAAAGAGTGAATAATACCGGCATGCAGATTCGATCCATGCATAATCTGGACCAACGCTCTAACCACTACGCCACTGGGGCTACACGCCCTGGCCTGGAATTTTTCTTTGCGTAATTCGGAAAACCTGTCTACTGTATTATTTCCTCCTGATCGTTAAAGCGTGAAGTTATACATGTACCTGGAATAAGTTTATTCCACCTTTATGCATACGGGCCATGGTGTAACAAAGAGTGTTGTAGGCTATACTGTACGTCATACTGCCATCTGATTGGTTGTATACCAACTATATATCCTGGGGGAAAACATTCGCCGGCGGGACGACAAATTTGACCAATTCCACCCGAGCCGTGAACCAGCCCTAAACACGATGTTCAGGATTCCTTCATGTTTCGTGTTTAGGGGAAACTGAACGAGATGTTTATAACTTAAACAAGACATTTACAAGACATTTAAATTTACTGTTTTCTTAATGCGGTGTTTAGGTCATCTGTTCATTTCTAACGGAAAATTAAACGCGTTTAGATGTTTAAAAAGTGTTGCATATTCCCGTTTAGTTTCGTGTTTAGACTTTAGATTTACAGTAAAGCAAATGATATATTTCGGCATTTTAGGCAACAAGACATATGTTTCTAGGCGGATAGAACGCCTGTCCTGATGATATGTTCAGTTATATTCACGTAATGTGTTAAGTTGTGTTTTGTTGCTAAACATGTAAACACCAAACTAAACGCTAAACGCGTCACCTGGATTTACAGTGTTGCTGCTGCTAAGCTTCTATCAAAGAGATGATGGACTTTTTTTGTGTGTGAGCTTAATTTCCGTCCGTTTCATGATTGCTGGCCTTCCTTCAGTACCGGTGCAATGTACCAAAGGTATTAACAAACTTGCATTGAAATCTCTATTCGGTTTGACGAGGTACGGTTCATTCTTTCAACATTGTAAGCTGCTAATACATGGTCCTAGGCTCCCTTCATTACCTTTATGAGTTTTAGTTTGTCGCCAATGTAGTCATTGCTATGGGATTGCAGAATAATGGGGACTTTGACGGTTAAGTTGTTGGCGCGGAGAAGAGAAATAAAGTGATCCATTTGCTGGAAAGAAAAGGCGTTGTCATGTTAAATAGTACATTTGTATGGAAATGAAATGAAAGTAAGTAACGTTCTGCACTTTCACTTCGTCTCTTGACTGATGCGGTGTTCATTGTCAGTGAACTAGAAAGAAGGGAAATTTATTTATCCCAACAGATGTTGACAATAAACAGATGCCCAAAGGAACAACATAATGTATTGTTTTGCAGGCATAGACGTACCGAAAAGAAAGGTTCATTACTAGGCGTGACAGTTGCAACAGCCGTCCAGCGGAACTCCTTCATAAGAGCTATCCTTACTGGATTGTACGACCGGTCTTGGAAGTTGACTCGGTAGATGTTTGGGAACCGGCCGCGGTCATCAAGGGCTGATGACCTCGCTGAATAAATCAACTGAAAAGAATTACCGGTGTCGAGAATAGACAACAGGTCAAACATCACAAGAAGATCCGAAACCTTGCATGTGAAAGATAATTATCGGAACGCTTAAGTTCTCCTCCCTAAAGCAGCTAATAATGGTATACAATGTGAGGATCTTTGTCAGTTTCATCCGGCCTCATTCTGTGCTAATTACTTAACGATCATCCAAAGGTAAGGCTTCTTTGTTGAATTCTAAATACTAATTAACTGCAGTGTGACTGCTCCATCAGCGGAAGACGACGCTAGATATATAAATCATTGAGAGGCTCGAGGAAATATTGTTAGAACATGACTGTTTGATCTTGTACGGCAAACCCTTGTTTGCTGCCCCGTTTTCATTAATATTGGTCGTGCGATGGCAGAGGGCCGATTTTATAAACGATGGCTAAGATAACCATCGGGTTCATTAACCCTTAGTTGACAAACTGTTTGTTAAGCGAAGTGAATTTTTCGATTTTATGAATCGTTGATAGCCAAACATTCTAAAAATAAAAATGTTTACTTTGATTAATTAGCAGTTTTCAGAACAGCCGATGGTTAAACCGAGGTTTATCTTAGCTATCGTTTAAAAAATCGACCCTAAATCGGATGAAGTATAAACCAGCCAGAGCTGGCGAGAAAAATCGGCAGTTGTTGCCTCGTGTGGGGGAAGGCAGTATGAATACATGTAGTTGGAACTGCTTAGCTTACCGACAAGAGGTTCCATTCCTGTATAACTTCGCCCACAGCGACTGCTGTCTCAGATTTAGCGGGACCAATCAACATGAGTTTCACAGGCTTCTCATGGATATATTCAAACAAACCCCGCATGGCTAGACTCGGCTTCCCCTGAAATACATGTAGGTCAATAATGCTTTATGAAAGGACCTCAACTTCGTTAAGTATGAGATCTTCGTCACCTACTCATCGAAGTAAAATGAAACCTTTCGTAGCTATTAGGTCTTGTAGCGGATAGTACGACTACAAATGGTAATTTCTTAAGTGCTTCTAACGCTGTTCGACGGTCATTGACGTCAGTTCGACTCCAGTTCCTTTGCGGCTTTGTCTGATAATAGCTTCTCCTCGACTTATATCATGTCTGACCAGCCCGTCGATACCTGCAGCTGACTGAAAACCTAGCCGATGGTACTTCACTTTATGCATGGCTTCCGATATCTTTACGGTCAGGAAAGGTGCATCCTTTGATGGACTCGTCAGAAAGTGAATAAGAAATCGCGGCGGTTAAACGAAGCTGAGATCGATTCTTTGAAGACAGTAGCCAAATTGATCGACTGGAAAAACACGATGGCAGTTTTCTTGCAAGTCAAAAGAAAACTACTGCTTATGGAAGAGTGAGTGTGGTAAAGGAAACCGAGATGTTTTCACCACTCACCCATCCATGTGTGAACTTTGATTACGTGCTTCTCGATGGATGAAATGTCATATGATAAGTAGGATTTCGTTTGTAACTTCCAGGTGTAATAGCCCGACATCACGTCTGGATATAATAGGGAGTTTTCGCAAAGCCCCCGAAACGCCAACGCGAACGCCAAACCCATTGTTCGATGCCACGAAGAGAGCACCGAACAAAAGGATAGACGTTCGCGTTGGCGTTTCGGGGGCTTTGCGAAAACTCCCTAATGACGGGGACAGAAACCGAACGTGTAATCACACAAGTGTATCGTCTATAAAGTTTGCAGCCCGGTATTGCCACTTTTTCTCGACGCCGGCGCCACCATCGCCGTGCCCGCCACTCTCCAACCCCAGGGACTAACTACGTTGTCGGTGAATGGACCCATGTACTACGTAGGCCCCTACATTTTGTTTGGTTTTTAGTTCGTATTCTTGCCACTAAGGGGCTCCCTCTACGTCGGCAGTCAAACTACTGGTAAGAGATCGCACATCGTGCTAATTTCATTCCTCTTCATCCCACTGTGGACAACGGAACATGTTCCATTTCCCATGAATACGCTAAAATCGCCAAAAATATTTTTCTGAATTGCCTGAAAATCTCTACCGTTTTTGTATCAGATTATAAAATCAAACTTTAACTTTTTCACTTCACATCAAGTGATGAGCCAAATTCTTCAGATTGAGATAGCTTTCTTCCCGACGGAGACGGAACTACAGTGTCATCAGTGTTCACGGTGTTCTCTTTGGATATTTACTCGGAATCGTATGTGAAAGCGAAATGTATAAACTTTACCAAAGGAGTAGACGGTGTTGTCATGGAGTTGGCGCTGTTGAAGTGCCTCACTCGGGGTTCTTGACTGAGTTCACAAGCTTCCTGTAACGAAGGAAGCCTACTGCCTTTTGGATTCTGCACAAAAGGCCTTACCAGAAATCCGTTTACTCGAACAAACTCACACCGGACTTACAATAGAACCATGCCGCAAAGTTGAATTCTTTCATGTTCCAGTGATATGTTCTATAACCAATAAAATCTCTGATATTCGAGAAGACTGACGATGTCACACCGTATCAGATAGAAACCGACATTCTGGCCTGTGGGTTAGGGCGTGATGCGCGTGAGAAGGTCGTCTTACAAAGACATTTTATCGATAGTCTTTTTGTGCAAGAAAAATAGCGGCTTTGTAATAGATGTACATGTATTTACTACGGTAATGAGAGTGTGGGAATTCAATCGATGTCAGCATCGGCATCTTTCAGTTTTTTTCATTAATGTACACGATTATGTTACTTATGTTTCTGTGGATATTTAATTAATGGATATTGATGCCCCGTGGGAAACTTTATACACTTTGTTGTTGTGCATTTTTAGAATTAAAAAGAAAACACTGCACTGTCGGTCAAAAGCGCTCCTCCCTTTTTTACTTTTACTGATGCCGAGGGCGGGAACGTTGTCCTCTGTATAACCTGCATCTAAAATGTCATCCTGGGTGCCACATCTACCGGCACAAATAAATATTGACCATTTTATTATTTGAACTATGTCTCTTGTATTTCCTCATTTGGACGACGTCAAAAATAGAATTTATCAAGTATATACATGTAAGTGAATTTTAAGTCTTAATATGGATTTTAAGGAGCGTAGCTTAGGAACGGTGATGGTAAAAACTTGCGGCCCCATGCAAGATGATTCACCTTCGGCTACGTGAAAAATGCTGTTGTGACATGACAGAAAGTATATTGGCCCAGCTGACTGTCAAAACTGCCAAAAAATGCCTCACCAGGGACGACGTCCTTTCACCAGGGATGACTACAAGTTAAAGATAATGTATCACGACTTCATTGTTTACATTCAATGTTTGCAAACAGGGATGTTTACATTATGTTATTTTGGCGGACATTTGGGACATGCCAACCAACCAAATTGAATACTTTCGGTATCAGAAGAATTTCTAGAGGGGCATGCCACCAACAAATTACTCATAAGACAAAGAAAGACTGGACATAAACAAACAAAATGTAGGCCTTAATAAACAATGATTTTCGTGGCCCGCGAAAATACCCGTGATACATTGTCTTTAACTGCAAATCTTTATGCTTCAGTGGGGACAATATCCGTCCAACTTACAAGTTAAAAAACCCTGATGTGTTTGCATTTAATCATAAAGCAATCAGTAACGCAAAATTGCTCATGGTAAAGTACGAAATGGCTTTTGATGATGGTTTCAGCATGTGTGACGTCGCTTCATTGCCTTAAAATTAAATCATCAATACATCAAAACCATGTTTAAAAGATTAATCCATGGATGTTATTAAAAAACCTGATGGTGTCGGAACAGCTGAACGTGGTTTTAGCACATACAGGATTCTACACTCTACACGAAAACTAAAAAAAAATGCTCTTAAGTAGGCCTACTCAGAAAAACAACACGTAGGCGAAAAACAAGAGGTTTGCGTCTGGACTAAAATTTCATCGCTTGATAGCCTAATGCCTAGGTCACATATCCACCGGGCCCCCTACGATTTTCCCCACCGGCGGCTTGCCGTGGATTTCAGAGACCGTACGGGTCCATTACGAATTTCATGTCTACGGTGTGTGTGGTCACATATTCTACGGTGCCCGGTGAAAATTGGTGGAGAGTAATCGCAAGACCCGTCAACAATCGGCCTAGGTCACATATCCACTCCGGGGCCCGTACGGCGAGTAAAAACAGACATTTTGGCCGATTTTCGCCAATTTCGTACGGTGCCCGGCCGGTTCCCTCACGGTCGCCACGGGCACCGGGACATTTTTCACCAGCCAAACGGGCGCCGCATTGATTAGCTTGCTGCTCCCAATTCTCCCGGCGTTTTCATGTGATCGGTAGGCCGTAGAAAGCCCGTAGAAGGCCCGTAGTGTACCCTGCGGGTCCTGTGCGGGCTCCTGCCGGTGACCGGGCGGGCTTCGCACGATTTTGTCTGCCAATTCTCGTGAAAAAAGTTTGACGGGTACCGTGCGGTGTACCACCTGTTCATCGGACGGAGCTCGGAAGCTTACCGCACGGCATCCGGCCGACACCTTCACGGTTTGTTGACGGGCGTCTTGCGATTACTCTCCACCAAGTTTCGCCGGGCACCGCCCGAACGCCGTAAAATATGTGACCACATGAAAGTCGTAATGGGCCCGTACGGTCTCTAAAATCCAGGGCAAGCCGTCGGGTGGGTAAAATCGTAAGGGGCCCTGTGGATATGTGACCTAGACATAAAGGTGCCGGCCTGTTGCCGTGTGGTAAGCTTCCGAGCTCCGTCCAATGAACAGATGCGCCGCAAGGCGCCCGGTTGGGGCCCGGCCGGGGTACTCATGGCGACCGGCCGGGTGCCGTGCGGCACCCTTGAGAACCGCAAGGCGCCCGTCAATTTTTTTTTCACGAGAATTGGCAGAAAAAAATCGTGCGAAGCCCGCCCGGTCACCGGCAGGAGCCCGCACAGGACCCGTAGGGGACACTGGGACCTTCTACGGGCTTTCTACGGCCTACCGGTCAGATGAAAACGCCGGGAGAATTGGGAGCAGCCAGCTAATCAATGCGGCGCCCGTACGGCTGGTGAAAAATGTCCGGTGCCCGTGGCAACCGTGAGGGAACCGGCCGGGCACCGTACGAAATTGGCTGAAATTGGCCAAAATGTCTGTTTTTACTCGCCGTACGGGCCCCGGAGTGGATATGTGACCTAGGCATAAAACACGACAAAACCACGACAAAAAGATTAATCAACACAAATTTGAAGAAGAAATGGCAAATATCAAGATTCCAAACGCTAGATAAAACTTCAGGGCAGATATTCATAAAACCTTGCTAGGCTTAGTTGCCTGCTAAAGTCCTAGTTTGTACAGGCCAATGTACACAACTAGCAACCAACTACATGTAAGCTAGCAAGGTTTTATAAATATGGGCCCTGGACTCTTCCATAAAGTGTCATTACAAATACATGTACATGTACATGTACATCTAAAATACAAAAACAAACTTTAACTTCGCAACCAGAAAAAGTATTTGGCAACACCATTTTGTGTAGATCAACTTGATTTATGGCAAGCTTTCGACACTACCGTGTTTTTTTAAAACAATATTTATACACGTACTTATTTTTGGGATGATGCAAAGCCTACCTGGGTGTCCTTCATGTGCAACACCAATTCGTAGTCCTTCAGAATGGTTTCTTTCTTGTTTATATCCTCAAAAGCGCTCTTGATGACATAAGGAAACGTGCGGGCATGGAACCACCAATGGTTAGAAAGAACACAAAATCCTCCTATGTTAAGTTGAATCTTCCCCACTGCATGTTCAGAGAAAGTTATCAAAAGATAAAGAGTTATCGCGGTAAATATTCCAGTTAAGTCTATTGACTTCATGTCTCCTTGCCGTGCAGTAAAGATGTGAATCGCGTGAGCGCAAACCTCCCACTGTGGTTCGCTGCGTCAAATCGTTTCGTTCCGAGAAACGGTATGCCGTAATAGCAGTCAATTTGAGGTAGTGGTTTTCTCTCGGCTTATTATTGTCTAGTTACGTCTCATCATTCCATTACTTTCTCAGAAAAGGCACTTGCGACTGCTTCATTTACTGGATCAGGGATCGAAAATTGGTTTGTACTAGTAACATTGCTCTCATGAGGTAATCCTTGGGCAATGGCGTTTGCTGCAGTTGATGGAAGCTTTCGTGCAGTCCTTTTTCTGAACATTAGATGTCACGACGAGATTGCTGCCATGAACTCAGTTATGCCTCTTGCTGTCCCTTACCCTGTACTCCGTGACTGCGTAAGAAAGCATCCGACCGTCATTTTTATTACTTATTATTACGACAGTCAATAGGGAACCCCGATCACGCAGACCACGCGAGAATATACGCGTGGGTTTGAACTGATAGTACACCGACGCCACCTATTATTCATGACGATTCAAGGTGTGATTGGCCGTGCTTGGTGAACCGCGTCTCTCGAACAATGAGCCTCTATAGGTGTCACGTCTGCTCTATCAGTCTCACGTGACCACTTGGCGCTCCCCATTGAACTGCCGCCCACAGCTGTATAGTCCGAACGTCTGACTCGTATTGCTATTTCTAAAGTAGGATCTGCCCATCATCATGGTTCTGTCAAAGTCTATGCAGATCCCTGGGTGGTAAGCACTGCTCCGGGAATCTGCAGTGTTTGGAATATCTAATGGACAGATTTCCGTTTATAATTACTTGATGCTTACAATATTCTGTATTCAAGTCAGGTAATACGGCTTGACGTGACAACGTAGGTCCTTATTAGCAGTCGTTACCAAAGAAAACGTCTCCTCTTTATAATAACACCGACCAGACAGGACATGATAATTAACACGCTATCCCTATCATATTTATCTAATCTGGGGAGAAGACTCTCCGTTTGTGTAAAAGAAGTAAAAGTAGGGACATGTCGTGACAAGGGTACTTTTCGTCTACCCCGATTCTCAAACCTGTGGCGTGACAAGGGCAATTTTCCATCTACCCCAGTTTCTCAAACACCTGTTGATCGATAACGTCACTTGGATGTTTGTTTGTTTGTTTGTTCGTTCGTTCGTTTGTTTGTTTGTTTGTTTTTTTTGTTTGTTTGTTTCAGGTAGGGTTACATGTATTTTCCTACGTATATCAAATAAACAATCCAGTTCCTTTTTTACGTCGGTTCACAGCCAGATCTTCCCAAAATAGATTTTTACATACAGATTTTACAGCCAATACCTAGGCGTTGACGATGAATGAGCACGTACCAGTCTCAATGGGAAGGTAGCCCGCGACGGTGGAGTAAAACAACACCCAAATCCATGGCTTTGGTACCTCTGGCAGTGGATGTATGCTTTTTTCATTTTTATCGGCCTGGCCAATATTATTACGGTATTGGATCTCAAATGCCGACGTAGAGGGAGCCACTAGCGGCAGTAAGACAAACTACAAAAAGGCATTACAAAATGTACGTAGATCGGGTCAATTCGCCGACAACGTATTAATAGTCCCTGGGTTGGAGAGTGGCGCGGTGGCACTGGCTGTCGAGAAAAAGTGGCAATACCGTACGATGGCTAAATATTGGTACAAGTATATAGGCGCGTTCATATCATTGGCACGGTTTTACTTGCGTATTTCTTGGTGATCTGCCAGTAGAATGATACCTCCTGACACCGTGACCAACATCTCAGATATTATCACATCAGATCTGAGGCTTTTAGCACTATCAGCGTACACATTGTTGCGAGTAGAAAGTAGGCAACGATGCCAAACCATCAAACATTATTGAAAATCAGGTGACGATGTGATCTACTTAGAGTCCTTCCGGGATCTTTCGCTTGAGAAGGTCGCACTGACATTACCCTAAGATCAGCGCGGAAACACATCCTCCGTGAGGGCCAATAAGGTAAGAGGTTCGTTGAGGGCCGTCTGATTTCAAAGATGATGAACAAGTCAGTCGTCTGCTCTGACGGAAACAGCGGGACAGCTGTGACGCGTATCAAAGATTTTTCAGAAAATCAAGTGTGAAGGTAAACAAAACGTTAACTCTAATACGATGAACTTTTGTTTCAGATTAATTCAACATGAAGGAATCCATGTTCGAAACCGGCATCTCGTTTGACTTCACTGCATTTAACATCTTCCTGGCTGTTGTGACGTTTTTTATGATACTGTTGGCCGCTCATACGCTAACTACGGGGCGGAAGGGCCGCAATGAACAAGAGATATGTACGGCATGTCCCAAATAACAGAGAACGATGTCCTTCATTTTAGTCTGGCTTTCTGGGAGAACGATGGGTGGAAAAAGGACTTTGCAGGCAGTTAGAGTTAGAAATCATCATAAAAAATGATATGCGATTGAATGAAAAGTCATCTATGTATTCGGTTTTAGCTATAACATTTGGATGCATCATATTTCACCATTTCATCGTCTCATCTGAGAAACTCTGAATGGATCGAGATTTTATCAGTGTAGAGGAAATGCGAAGTGCATTTCGTGGAGTGTGACCTTTGGATCTGTATAACGGAAGGTGAATGACAACGCGACGTGCAGAAGCAAGATTAAAGGACACCATCAGGGAAAGTTATCGATCACAAGACATGGAACATATTTTTGTACAAATTCAACTTTATATCATGTATATAACTGTACATACTGATATGTAAACAGGTACCGGTATCATCCTTTTTCGGCATGATTAAAGATACATTGTATATAATATAGGTCAGATATGTTGGAAATTAGTTCATTTTGATATGTGGTCAATATGAGTAGATCTACTTAATAGTTATGTCAAGAGTAGCCTACAAGTGCGTTTCATGATAAAACGATGGT
Source organism: Notospermus geniculatus (assembly GCA_002633025.1). NCBI lineage: Eukaryota > Metazoa > Nemertea > Pilidiophora > Heteronemertea > Lineidae > Notospermus > Notospermus geniculatus. Next base: position 27,270 of record NMRB01000171.1, read on the forward strand.
TCTAAAGCCATATTGCATGCACCGACAGCTCAGCCTGTTCAAAAACTGTTTAATGCTTCCATTCATCAAATCATGAAACGCAGCATCATGCACAGGGCAGTTATCACCATAAACCATATTGCCATGTCGTCGCCAATAGTCTCCCGATTGATGAGACCGATAATGCTTTCCCAATGACAAAGACAGCAGCCAGTCTAGGAATGCACTGGTGCAGAAGATCGTCCATAGTGAAAGTCAGGGAATGACGGCAACTAAAGTAAGAAGAACAGAATCTGATAGAAATCCACACGAGACAAACATCGCTTTCTTTTTCACAAAGCGATCACTGATTGTTTGACTACACTTCTTCGACTCGTTCGTTCCTCCTCGCTCTTGTGGTCACTGAAGAATGTACTGGGTCATGCGGCGGTGAAAGACAGGCACTGATTGGACGGAATGTTCAATGTTGCCCTCCACTATGACGTCATCAGGTTGTAAAATTCTACAAGGAGAATGGTAAAGAATATTAAAGCAAGGCATCATAGACAAAATTGTTTTTAGGCCTACAAAGTCTGTTGCATTGTGGTTACCGCTGTAGTTTATGATACACAGAAAGATTTGTACTTCTATCTGTGCTTGCACATACATGTAGGCCTACGTTATAAGAGTGTACACGACTAGTTAATCGTGCTCCGATATTCTCACCTGCAAAACTAACTTGCCCATTGCCATTATCGTCCACCTCAGCTATAAGTTCGTCCACGTCTTCATCCGTGAGGTCTAGTTCACCTTTCATTTTGTCGAGTATGGTCCTGGATACACAAGAAAACCTACTGCGGTGCTATTCTTACTTGTAACGTATAGTAAAAGGTATCATGGATAGATTGAATGTGCTGGCGATTGATGCCTTATGCGAGGGTCCGTGGGTTCGATTCTGGTAGGAAGCAATGTCTTTCACCTTAGAAACCCCTATTTCTATTTCAAACATGGATAGATTGAAACTTGCGATTTGCCTTCTGATGCTCAAAGCACTCGCTGCGCCATCTCGCTGGCATACGATGCAAAGATCGCCCAACCACTTACCGAAGGTATTCGCAGGGGATGTAACCTTTGTTCTTTTTATCTAGCATCCTAAATAAATCCTTGTACCAAGTCTCCTCAAACTTCTCCCTCATCTTCTCTAACATTAATGGGAGAAACTCATCGAAGTCGATGGTTCCACTTCCTGTAATGGAAGATTTCCTTGGATAAGGATGATGTACGTTGAAGTGACGCTTTGGCCTTATAGCAAAAGGCTCGAGGGTTGTCGCGGCGGATTATGCAATGAACATCGTGTGGCTTGTTCGTTTGTTTCCAATTCGCTCTTGTTTTCCATCAAGTGCCACAATATGATGGATGAAATAGACAAGACCGAGTTCATTCCATCTCCGTCCACAGAACTAGTTTGCATAAGTTCACGTTACTTTCGTTAACCTGGCTGGTCAATGAGTACGCAAACACACACGACAAAGGTACGATTCATTAAAGGGAGACTCCACTCATTGTAAACTTTTGAATTTTTATCAATCCATGGACTCGAGATATTGCCATGAGTTGTGATGTCACTAGTGTCAATAGGCTGACTACCTTTGTAGTGAATGAACTATACTGTGACTGCCTAGGCCTATTGGTTGTTCCTTCATAAATATATGCATTGAGAACATATGACATCACATGTACTGTGCAATGGTCCTCTTGGGATGTAATTAAAATACTTAAGATGATGAGTTTGCTGATGTTAAAAAATGTGACATATTGCAGATATCAATGAATTTGAACGTATTAACGATATTTCAAAAATTCAAAATTTTACACAATGAATGGAGTCTTCCTTTAAGTTGGGATTAAACGATTAATGAATTGTGTGCAAGGCAAAGTGTTGTAGTCACGCAGTGTGTGTTCGTCATACCCACCATCATTGTCCACTTCTTCTATCAGCTCTTGTAATTCAACATGGCGGAGATTGTGGCCGAAATCCCTCATGACGTCCCCGAGCCTCTTTGTCGAGATGTAGCCCTTCTTGTCTTCGTCGTAGGCATCGAAAGCACGGCGGATATCTTGAGTCGAGGAAAGTTTGTCATGTACAGAGTTCAGGGCCCGGTTGCACAAAAGCATAGGGGGGGGGGGCTACTAGGCGTACTAGTTGGCTTCTAACTTTGCATACAAACGCATACTAAGTTAGAAGCCAACTAGGAGATATAATGATACTACGCATAGTAGTACCTACCAGTATGCTTTTGTGCAACCGGGCCCAGAAAATCAGGAAGCTATATACTAGTATTCACTAGTATTCTATAGGCACATTTTCACTGACGGAACGTTGTTGTCAGGTTATGTCAGATTAGGCGTAACCTGTACAATGGGTCATATGAATAATAGACGAGCAAATGCTTTTACTTCACATTTGTACAGCATTGCCTAATGCATTTGTATTGCAAAATTCAAGTAAAAGCATTTGCTACTCTTTATTCATATGACCAAAAATAGATAAGCTCGCTTATCTATTTTTGACTAAATATATAAATACAACCACGTGGTCGTGTTAACATTATAAGCTAGTGGAACTTGCAATTCGGCCCTCTCCTCCTATACGCTACGGTTACACCTGTTGAAAATACCCGTGTTTTTCCAGACCCGTGTCAAACCCGTGTGTACGAAAAGCCCGGCGAGAGGTCACACTACTACATTGTAGTTAAGTATAGCCAGGCGACAGGTGCGCTGCATGCACAGACTCTTCGGTCATTCCACGTTGTTGGAGGCGCGAAAACGAGGTCACTTAATGGCTACGCCATCTGTAGCCGTGCTAAGAACTGACGAAAATACGGGGATTTCGAAAAGAACGGCGAGCTTGCCGTGTCTCAAAAACCCGTGTTTTGCAGACACGGGTTTCTCGAAGCCCGTGTGACCGCAAAAAAACCGGGGATTTTATGTAGTGTACTCTAACCACGGCTGTTAGAGTGCTGGCTTTCGGCTCTCAAGGTATCAGACTCTCTTATCACCAACCTCCATGATGACGAATAATTTATCAAACTACTCAATAGTCCAGTAAATGTTATAAATTTACTATTCTGATAATTAATACATGTACTTTATCCTACGGTGGTTTTCTGGATTTTGCAGCCCGATTCCTCTGATTCCTCTAATAGTCGGGTTCCAAATCGTCCAAAATAGGCTCCCGTGGGAATTTCGTGAAGAAAGTTGCCGACATACCTCAATCGAAAGAGTATAACTTCCAGAACAAGAAAATCTTTGTCGGCACTTTGGCGTTTTCTTTTGATAGGAATATGGGCGGTTTCCATGGCAACCAACCATGAAAATCGCGTTTTTTCTTAAATGCTGATTTCTGAGCCCTTGGCAATGATATTTTGTTCACTCAAGTGGCTATTTATATTTAACACCATACCGGCTAAAATCCTATATCATCGTCAAGTTGATCCGGGGTCAAGGTCATTCCAAAAGGTCAAGGTCAAATGGAAAATTTGACGTTTTCCCCTGAAATTTCCGGACTCTATGTTCAAATCTCGTGTGTATGAACATACTGAGAAAAAAAAAACTTCATGGTGTAGAAAATATCTGCTGATAATTCCGTTTCTTTTGATACCCAATGTCATGTATTCTACCTTCTTTCAACTCGAAAGTTCAATAAATGTGTTTGATCTTGTCGTATTTGCATAAAGAAACCCTTCAGATATCAGTAAAGGAGCTCCCTAGTGCTGTGATCGCCTTCAATTCCAATCGGCGAAATAGTGAAATTAATTTCACTCGTCATGATTGGTTTTACACAGTAAAAGAACACATGGTACTCGATGTACTCAGGTCTGTCGTCTCATTCTTTTCTTCCCCGCGTTCGCCTTAGCAACACTTATTCTCTACCACCCCTCAAGGTTATCACGTCTATACTGAATGCAACATGGATAGCATTGATTATAACGCACTAAAGCTTTTCAAATCTTCATTGGAGGACCTGTCGAGGTTTTAAAATACCATAAAACAGACACTAAAACAATGTTAAATGATGCAATAAACCTGATACGAGCATTTTCGTTTTAATGGTTGTTCAGATAACTTGCCAATGGTGTCAATACACTACTCATATCCCGTGAAATGAGTTAAGGATCAATAGGGATTATCGTCTTCATGTACACTGCAGCATTTCACCAAAGAAGATCTTTGGCGATAGGAGGTTTAGGCCACAACTGAATGGTACTGTGCCTGTACGTCGATACTACCAACTTGGATCCCGTACTTGTATTCG